>JAHNZQ020000092.1:501343-526846 GCA_019155205.2 Gracilaria vermiculophylla | reverse complement strand
GTGGCAGTTACAAGGCAAATATCCAACGCGCGAATCGTTAGTGGAAGAGCAGAACCGAATTGGTCAAAGGACACAACAAAACGGCAAAGACCAGCACGTTCTCCTTCGTCAGACATACGAAAGCCGGATTCAAGCGACACTATTGCAAAGCTGTTAAGGGGAGAGGACGCAAAATAACGCCATGGGTAGCGGCATTACAAGAAAGCATGTTAGAAGAATTCAATCGCATGCGAAGGACGGGTGTTAAATTCAACGCTAGACTCCTTCGAAGGTTGGCACAGGGTCTCATATCTAGCAAATCAGAAGTTTTGTATCATAGATATATGATCGATCCCAGAAGTGGGGACTACATCAAAGACCGCATAACCCATCGCTGGGTGCAAACCTTCATGGAAAGATTCCACATTGTTAATCGCGCTCAATGCGGTAAACTTATGGTGTCCCGGGTGAAACAGAGGCAGATTAAAATGGAAGTTGCATACCCCCTTGGAGAGCTCGCACGAGATTTTCGGTCTCACCGCCTACGAGAAGAGAACGTTTTTAATGCCGATGAAACACACTTCTGCATAAATATGGATAGCCACAAAACCTTGGCCTTGGTCGGAGACACGCATATGCGCTACGCAGACGTGGTTTCCGGAGATGATGGAATGACGATGATGGTTCTTATTTCAGGGGGATCGCACGCCGTACTAGAAACACCAATGATGATCTTCAAGAACCTGGATAAGAATTACCCGATTCGAGGTCTGCCTGATAATATTCCTGGCGTTGTCTACCGAACTGGGCCGAAGACATGGATGGATAAACGAGTGGTCCTCGAATGAGTACGGGAGAGAAGATTGTTTAAACCGTTACCAAACGGTCGTATACGCGTACTGTACCTCGATAATATCAACACGCATGACCTTACCGATGCTGTGAAAGAATCACTGAGAGAAAGCCACACAGAAATTCGATTTTTCCCATGTAATGCAACGCATCTTGTGCAATCTGCCGATAGTTTTGTGATTCAGAAGCTAAAGACGTATTGGCGTCATGAGTGGGATGATTACAAAATGAGTATGCTGGAGAACGGGATGTGGGTCGATGGACCTAAAGCTTCTGGAAAGCTTTCAAACCCAGGAAAAAGACACTTTCTGAAACTCGCTGCAAAGACTGCGCGTGTTGTGAGTGGCCAGAGAAACAGTGATGGTATTAGTTATGCGAGAAAGGCGATGGTCAGATGTGGTATGGCTCTTAATTTGAATGGTCAGTTGGAGGAACGCCAGTTATTTCCGGAGCTTCAGGCCATAATATCAAAGTATCGCGCTAATTTCAACGGTTAACTGGTGGGCATGAGCCCGTAATGATACACACTATTTCCGTAACAGTAAATTAGTGTGATCCACAGTAGTTATCCCACCTCATAATTAGTGTAGACACCGAAATAGTGTGGTCCACGCTAATTACTGAGTCCTTCGGATTTTTGTGGCTTCAAAATTAGTGTGGTCCACACTAATCACAGTGTTCACCTGCAGTGAGTCCCAAGAAAAGCCTCCAGAGAACGTCAATGACGCCGAATCTGTGCTATCTGCACCGACCACTAAACGTCCGAAGGAATGGCCATCAGTGTCAACAACCGACGTGACATCTAATGACTTTGCTACAGACTCGAAGAGACTTTCAGTGCAGGAGAAATGAAGATTGAGACGGGCAGCTAAAGATTCAGCCTCTTCCAAAAATGATAATCTTTGAACCACTTCCGAATGTAAGTGATCCGACTCATTACAGTCCCAAAGTCTAAACCTGCCAATAGCAATGACTACCCTGTCCGCCTTGATAGCTTTCCGAGGTTTCGGCTGTGGATCATTATTTAGGCAAGCGGTTTTCCACTCTAACGTTGTTGTTATGGCGGCGGCGAGTATCCTCCTTTCTAGGTTATGTGGCAGCCCTTTATTATTTGTGAGTTGCTCCAGCTTGGAACACGATTCAAAATCAACTGCACATCACAACCTCAGCACTATATCAAAGCATTTTGGCTTGTTAATTTCTTGTTATACGTTTGCACTCTAGTTTTCTTTACCCTCTATTCTATCATCTGCGTAGGCCAACAACATTCCGATGACAAAAGGCTGATATGGAAAAGCAACCGCCCGGCATTCAAAAATGTAGTGACTGTGACAATGCGTTTGCACACTTCAGTCACGCTGCCATGATTTCTACACGATGAAGAACCGCGGTCTTAATTCTTCCCCTCATTACTGTACCTTATCAGATTTAGTCGATTCGTCAGCTTTGATGTTGAGATCTAAGAAAAAGATTTTCTGGTCTTTGCTGTGGAAGAACCAACCGGCAATATTACAGGCATCTTCGTCACTCTTCGAGCCGCTTCTTCGTCTATACCAGCCATTAGGCTTGCATTAAGAGTCCATTGCAGGGTATGTTGCTTGGTTGGATAATCTGTCATTCTGCTGTATATATTTGTGGCTTTCTCAGCAGTTCCTCAACTGCACACATTTCTGGGTCCATGAACTGTCCTCTGCATCAAACGCTATTCTTGTGAAGCTCATGCTACAAGAGCACGCATATTAAGAACATATGGAAGGTTTTTACTACGCATTTGCATACTTCTAGCATAATGGAAGTATGTCGACCAGAACTTTCATCTGAACCTCTTTTGCTCATTCACAGAAATAGTCTCATTGTTTCTTTGTGCAAGAGAGAACATTCCAACAGAAAGGCAGACTTTACCAGAGATGCTTGTACACATAAAGTCTTCATAATTTACAAGCGTAACGCCAAACTCAAAATAGGAAACTCGCGGCGTACATTACAACTCCTTAGTCAATGATTGTAATTACGGACTGTGAAAATGTCCCGCGCCGACCGCTGTAAGAAAAGCTGTGTTTGGGAAAACGAGGCTACCAAGTGCCGGTGTCGATTTTTCTCTTCCAGGCTGAGTTGTGCCACCATCTAATATCTCTTTACATCGCCGTGATTAAGCAGCTCTTTACATAAAAGGTCATTATCAAACGCCCTGTCTTCCTTACAAGCAGCAATTACCCTTCGTACTTTTCATACACCGGCGACGACGGTGAGAACAGCAGTGACGATGGGAACGGCGATGGCGGTGGAAGCGGCAATGATGGTGGGAACAGAGATGACTATGTTAGCGGCAATGAAGGTGCGAGCGGCGATGACAATGGACACAGAGATGACGGTGCGAGCGGCGACGACGGTGCGAGCGGCGACGACGGGGCGAGTGCTGACGACGGTGCGAGTGGCCACGACAGTGAGAACGGCGATGACATTGGGAACGGCGATGAAGGTGGGAACAGAGATGACAATGTTAGTGGCGATAACCTTGCTAGCGGCGACGACTTTGGGAACGTCGATCACGATTGGAACAGAGATGAAGATGCTAGCGGCGATGACGTTGCGAGCGGCTACGACGTTGGTAACGGCGATGAAGGTGCGAGCAGCGACGCGGAGCGAGCAGCGACGACGGTGCGAGTGGCAACAGCGGTGTGAGTGGCAATGGCGGTGCGAGTGGCGACGGCGGTGGATACGGCGACGACGGTGCGAGTGGTGTGTTTCAAGGAACAGGGTCTTCTTAAGGTAGCGATTTCGAAAGGTATCATTTCTCTGGTTCTCGTCGAAGCCCATTTTTGGCCACAAAAGCAAAACAGGAATCTATTATTATTCGAACATCTTTGTTCACGTAAACGCTCAGAAAAGTAGATCTTCATTTTGATTAAGAGGAAATTTTGCAGTTGTCCACCGACGTTCCAAAAAAGAAACCCATTACTCCGTGAAAGCTTTGATTTTTCGCACCCGTATCGAACATCATTGCACAATTTCTGAAATATTATGCCGTAGAAGTCAGTAGAAGTTTCTTTACCATAGTAGAATTCTAGAAGAATCTGGAAGTTTTTATATAGTTCTTCAGAAAACATAAAATACATTTTTAATAATAAATGATAGAAAAGATGTAAAACTTGATTCTTCAGTAGAAATGATATCGAACACTTGAGAAGCAAATTTTGAATTATAGATTTGAAAGTAATGGGAATATAGAAAAAAAGGCAGGTTCCATAGATAAGACAATACTGCGTTCTTTCAATGCTCTGCATTATACTGGTCAGCCCACACGAGATACTCGCTGAAAAGGTACGAAGGGCACCTCTTTCTCTTCATTCCACTCTGGTTTTGCGGTGCCATGAATCAGACAAAATAGAAGTTTTTGATGGAGAAGAATATTAGGAACCAAGACGTTTTCTCGGAAAAGAATTTATAGCAATTCATGTGTACAGAGCGAAAAATTGAAAACAAATCTGAAGGAACGTTTCCGGAGTATCATTTCCGTAAAATTGCTTGAACAGCGACCAAACAATACTGGAAAATGCGCAACTAAAAAATTTTGTTCATGTCCAGATGCAGAAAGGGCATTTGGCATTTTGTTACAGTAGAAAAGTCAAGATAATCAACATGAATAACGTTGTCTAACCCCTTCTCGGTTTAGAATATGCCAAAACAGGCTTCTAGCCATGTTTATCTTTTATCTCAACGAAACGGAAATTGTCAAGCTTTCCTCTCGGATACCGATGGATTTCTACCAACCGTGCATCTCTCCACGCTTCCCGAACCATTTTCAGAATGGAACTAGCTAGTATGCCGTCTTACCTTGTTGTGTGATTCCAGAAAATGTGATAACTTCATTTATTCCTTCCAGACTAGACAAAGTTCTCGCCGAATGAGCTGATAGATGAAAACCTTTTTCGCCCAAATATGTGGCAAATGGCGATCAGGCAAAAACAACAGGCATAAGAGAGAAGTACCTCTTCTCCTCTGATCGCCATTCTTGACGATCAGGGGCCTCTATGGTCAAGTACCCAGACAGTTTTCCTCTTTCGAATTCGTATCATTCCAATTTCCGACTGGTCTGCCACGTCGCATCTAATTAAACGGCGTATAGATTAACTATTTCGAGCAACAGCTCTACTGCCAAGTACTACAATGCTTAATGAGCTTAATTATCTTACAATAGATATGGAAAACATTAAAATCATTCACCACTTTGTAGAGCGAACGTATAGATACAGCACGTATTTACTGAAGCCAATAATTTGCACTGCACCAATCCCACAATGTACGCAACAGCTTCAACGGCGGAAATTCATCACTGCTCTAGATTGCAAAGACGTAGAGCCCGTTTCTTGATCTCATGCTTTCCCGATGTGCACAGAAGATCTTCAAGCTCACCTGGATCATCTTGAAACATGTGATGTAGTTGTTCCTAGGTACAATCCATTTCGTTTAGAAGACCATTCCACTCAACAAGCACTTCAATTTCTGTTGGTTTATCACGAATGTCTCGCAGCGTTTCCGTACTATCAACCACATCATTTTTGTGCTCAATGGCTACCATTAATATATCTGGCACCAATTGACCATCCAAATCCGAGCGTTAGGGCATAATGAGATGAACATGAACATCTTGTTGCTTCTTACTTAGAATGTTCTCGACTGTGAACAACCACTCAGACTTCACACTGACCACACGCTGAGGGCCCTTTCACTTCAATCCTAGCTTGTGTCCTTTTTCCACAGCTTGTCGCACAAGAGCACAAGAGCCGATATAAAGATTTAGAAAATGCACCTTAGTTCTCATATTGTGTTGCTCGATTCTACGCTCTCTGGATCTCGACACCACGGATGCCACATCACGATGCAAATCTTCATTCACAGACTGAAGCATGCCGACTTCTACTAGCTGCGTCGCTCTGGCTTCCGTGATTGATACTGCGTTGGGATAATCTTCTTTGATCCATGTTGAAATCAAATGGCGCTTCGGCTTATGTCTTGTGAACACCCCTAACGATACACGGAACACATTTGATTCAGCCTTATTTCTTGGTCCCAAATGTTTCAATAGCGCACGATTCAAGATGCTCTGGACAACTTCTACAACAGTTGGTCCCTGGGTGGGTCTCAGCTTCCGTTCTCCAAGAAGAGCCTGGCAACCTCTTTTCACTTCTCGAAAAATAGGTCCAACCGAACCACCTGCCCAGGGACCGTACGCTGTAGAGAAATGTTGGGAGTGTTGGAACTCTGCCGCCGAATATTTCATCAGCAAATTCGGAAAATGAGTACCGTGATCTGTTACCATTGCACCCCACCCACTAAATGACGCTATCCAAGTATACAAAGCCTCGGTGGCGATGACACTGTCTGAATCAACAGCCGGCCATAACCACACAAACCCGGAAAGGTCATATCTGATGAGCAAGAGATATTTGAAACCTGCATTGCTCCTCACCATGTATAGGAAACCGACATGAATGAGTTCATTCCGGCGTGTCCCATCAAAAGCAGTGCCATATGGACCTGCGACCATTGACCCAGCTCTTGACAGAAGACGGTAAAGACAGTCTTTGACAAAATGCTCACGTCACTAGTCAACGATTTCCAGTAAAATGTCTCTCTGAGAATACTATCAGTCGCGGCGGAGCCTCAATGACCACAGCTTCTACTTTGTGAGACGACCATTAGATTCAGCTTTATTTCAACATCATTGTTGGGGATCCATATACTTCCTTGACCCAAAGCATTCCGTCCTCATTCTTGACGACATCCTCCTCTTTCTCCGCTCTCTGCTGGAAAGCCGCGTTATCTGCCATATTGGGCCATGGTAAAGATTCGGGCGAAAGCTGTATTTGGGCTGAGGTAAACAAAAGTCTGGAGACCGATCTGGCTGATGGTCTGGACCGGTTTCCTTTCTTACAGCCCGTCAGCATATCCGCAAAAGTGTTTTTGTGCTCTTCAGTATGCTGAATAACGTAATCAAATCTCGCAAGATACAAATCCAATCGCTGTACATTGCATATGATGTGCATTCCTAACAATGGCTCAAACGCTATAGAACAAAACACAAACAGAAGATTCTGATGGTCTCTAAACACGATGGAATTGACGCGGCCATGAAGGATGCAGTCCATCTTCTTGAACATTTGAAAGATCGCATAAGCTTCCTTCTCATACGTTGTCCATCTTTCCTGTGTTTTACTGCACGCCCCACCCAAGAATCCAAGGGGCTTGTGCTCCTGTGTCTCGACTGGGCATTCCAGCTGGTCTCCTTCTGTCTGCGTCACTACTACTTACCAAAACGTCTCTGAAGCGTCTGTAAATAAACAAATAATACTATCTTCTCTGACAAGAGCTAACCTTTCACTGTTGCGTAGGCTTTCTTGAACATCTTTGAACGCGGATTCGTGGTCTGGTCCCCAAGATAGGCGCCATAAATGCACTCGTCGGAGCATCTTTTCCTTTCGCTTCCCGACTTTTTCGTACCTTTGTTCTAAAATCGTGCTCAACGGTTTCATTCGAGCAACTAGATCTGATATTCCATGACCCATTCACCTACAGAAATGGATAAATTCACAGAGTTCGTCTGCCTCATAAGGCATCTGCAAATCTCGAAAGGCTTCCACCCGTGTCGGATCCATCCGGTATCCGCGTTCGCCAATGATTCGACCACACCAGCGAATTTCTCTATTGAGGAAACTAGATTTCCGGGCAGAGACGTAGAGGCCTTTCTCTTGACACACATGGAGAAACTCAGCCATTCATCCAACATTATCTCCTCATCTTCTTCATGCAATGTGAAATCATCTATCCAATGCGTGAGAGACTGCTTCACATGCTCAAAAAGCGGATATAGTAATCTTTGGAAATGTGGTTCAGCATTCTTCATCCCCATGAGCTCTCTGCGAGATGAGTGTACGCCGTTGAGTGTAACGAAGAAGCACTTGTCTTACGAATCCTCATGTAGTGGAAGCTTTCAATATCCGGACACTAGATCAATTGCCGCAAAGACAGTGCTTCCTCCAAAAGCCTGCATCTTCGCCTCAAGATAAGGCATTTGCCGTGCAATCTTCTTAGTCGCGACATTGAGCGGCAGGAGAGCGAATGTGAGCCTGAACGTCACTCCACTCTTCTTGGGTACAACCAATGGAGCACACTGCCACTAGGCCTTAGGATTTGGGAATATGAATCCCACGTCTACCACTTACTAAAGGAAGATGTCCATATACTTCCTATGTGGCGTTGCGTACCGTTTTAATTTTACCGTGACTGGCTCATGCCCCTCCAGGTTCTCTACTGGCAGTGGTTCGACTTTGGGCGGCGTTGTTTTGCCCAGCCGAAGATGGAGCACTTTCCCAGCTTCTGAAAAAACCTTTATAGCTGTTCACAGTCACTGGGAGTCATTCCATTGCCCCTAGCATATGTGAAAAGGTGTTCTAAAGCTGCGTCCAGATCTTCGGGGTCATCATCCCTGAGATCGATGTACACATTGTCTTCATGGAGCTCTTCATCGTCGCTGAGGTTTTCAAACCCGTGGTACACAGAGCAGTACTCGACAATAGCGACGCCATTCGGGAGGTAACGTTTTCCACTGGAGGGTACCAGGCGAGCGTGCTGATATTAATTTCCCCATCGAGTCTCGTTACCGCCGCCTCCAGATGCTTCCTATTGTTCAGCCCCAAACATCTCAGAGATTCTCGACCATTCAATACTTGATCGCAAGCGACATCCATGATGCGCCAGCAAGCGATACGAATACGCAGACGTGTGGCATGTTTGACACCTAACTCCAGATTTGCTGTACACTTCTTGTAGGACAAAATGGCCTGTGCACCTTCATCAAACATGTAATAGATATCCGGTACCTGCAATATCACGATGTCTCTTATGCATCCCTTCTTCTTTAAAAATTCAATTGTTTTGCGTATAATACAGTTTTCGGAGGCACCTCGATCTGTTAGAAGCCTGACCTCTGCGTTATCCGAGAAACCGACGAAAGTCGTGTCAAATATAACAGAGTTCCATTCATTTTGGAAAGACTTCAGTGATTGCATCTGTTGTAGAAGCATCTAGAAGCTTCTAGGAAGCAACTAGAAACTGCTAATATCTAGAGACTTCTAGAAGGTTCTATAGAAGAAGTTATGTAGAAGTATGTTATGCTTTATGATAGAAACTATGAGAAGTTCTAGAAAACTATAGAACATTATGAGAATACTATATAAGAAAGAATTGCAGACCAGGTTTGATGAATGATAGAAGTCAAACCGGGTCATCGAGATAAAACAACAGTGCGTTTACTAGAGGTTATCCTAAGCTCTGTACTACACCTATTTACAATAGGTTTTGGGCCCAGACTACGCCTATGTCAATCTCGTCGCTAGTACAACAGCTTAGAAGTCGGCTGTGAACTTGAAATCCAAACAACATCGTAGGAGTTCGAGATTGTACGAAAACCATAGAATCATACAGTACAGAAATCAGAAATTCGAAAACCGTGCCATCAGAATCGAGCAAAACCGTCAAAAACCGTCAAAAACCGTAATCAACCGTACAGTTGTGAGAAGTCCCATACTGAACGAGGTGTGGTTGGCTGATAAGGGGAGGTAGAGTCGTGGTTGCGTATTCAACGGATGGCAAAGTGGGAGAGCACAACAGGCTCGTGGAGATCAACTCTACAACTGGCACGGTTTCTTTTTTTGTTGCCCGATGATCCTACCACTCATCGGACTAGCTCTACTTATAGGGTTTGCTTGCGCCCTTTAAAGTGGCTATGGTTCAGTAGCTGCATTGTTAGTGCAGTTGCATTAGACTTTAACATTCAGAGATGCAAATGCCTTAGAGTTGCAGGCATCTCTTCCACAATGCATAATCTCTGTTGCATTCAAAACATAAAACAGAATCGCGACTATGGGAGGCACACTGTAGACCTTTTAGACTACTGACGTCTACAGTGTGTCACAAGCATCTGTTACATGACACTGACAATGTTGAAGTTGCCATATCCCCCCCAGTCGCGCGAAATACTTGAGCGTGAACTAGCATATCATTTCCATTGCTCGCGGTTAACAGCACATCCTGAATCAATACCTATACAGATGATCCTAGAAGACAGTAGCTGGATCAGGAGCTGTGACGTGTTCGGATTACGCTTGGTTAGCGCATCTGCGGGGTTAGCATCTCCAAGTATCCACTTCATGACCTCCAACTCTTGAGCGTCGAAGCTGTTTCGCAGGCGCTGAATCGTCGCGCGCAGGCGGTAGTCTCTTGCTTCGTGTAGCGTAGTGATGGTGTCATACAGACATCGGGAGGCTGTGCATAGTTCACTTCGTACTTTAGTTTGTGCAAAAATATCATTGAGCCCCTACTTTAGGTAAAAACCTCTGTCGTCAGCGTCGGCACAGGCTAAGACTTCCGCTCCGTAGGGTGAGTAGCTCACTCTGCGCTGTTTGTTGCTCGCCCAGTCTATCGTGTGGAAGAGATCAGCTCCATTCTTCATCATGATCCTGAGTTCCGATATAATCCCTGTTTGTTCGTAGCCGTTGGCGGCCCCATGATTGAATGAAGCGTCTGAGAAAGGCGTAACAATGACTTCAGCGATTTCTTGCGGAGCTGGTGGAGCTATGAATGTGATCTTCGGTTCCAGAGTTAGAATTTCATTGAGCATGTTGTTTACGGTGATGAGTTGCTCAACTTTGACTATTGATATCAGTTGTTGCAGTGTTGAAGTCACAAATGCCGCCTGTGGTAGCACGCCATTCCCAAGATACATAAGGGTGCGAGCGAGGGATCGATATTGGGTAAGATCGGTCGCAGTAGCCTGTTGGTCTTGCTCTTTCTTTCTGGATCTTGAGATCTCGATCGGCCTAAGACGTTCCAGATACCTGGCCATTGACGTTGTGATGTCTCTGGCTGAAGATTGCTCGACCTCACATCCATCAAAATGGATCATATCATCTAAGATGACCTTTCCGACAACGAAACGGTCTTGAAGAATTGTGGTGAGCTTCTGCATTTCACGAATATGCCCGGCTAGAAGGAAGTGGTCTGTAACTTTGGCAATCAATAAGTCGATACGGCTCGACTCGTTCCTTTTGATGAAAAGTTGCGGCAGTCCAATAACGCGTTCCAGGTGTGCCATACCAACCATCCACTGTTCAACAGTTTTATGCCATTGCCTGCCAGCATCGGCGATGCCGTAGGGGAGCTTTAGTAACTTCCACAGGATACCTCTCTCTGCATTTCATTCGCGAGGCGGTCTTACGTATATGTCTCGAGTAATTGGCCCGCCTTGGAGAAGACACCCTTAATATCGGCAGTTCTAATGCGAAAACCCAAAAAGGTAGCAAGCGAGAGAAGAAGGCGGACGATAAAGAGAGGAGCGTTGGACGAGTCCTTCCGAATGTCGTCTTTCTGATCATCGTGGTTTCCATTGGGAACAATCCTTGCCTTCATGGCACGCCTTCCGTTTTCGTCTGTCTTGATCTTGTACACGACGTGGGAGGTGATCACATTCGCTTGGCGTGGAACGTTGACATCAGCAACTGTAGTGTATGCATCTCCCCAGTTTGCGTCGTGTTAACGTTTGAGGGCTTCTTGTATGATGTGTGGAGGCGTTGAAGGTGAGTTGAGACGACGTAACATGTTTAGAGCCGATGACATTATGGATCTGTTCGACTTCTCCGCTCAAGTCACGTTTCAGTGACTGTCCATCAAGTGGTGGTGCAACTGTTGCGCTATTGCTTGTCGCATAGTTGCCAATGTCCTTCGCTCCATCATCGACAGGAATAGCGTTGGTGTTGGTGGGTGCTTCAGCGGACGTGAGAAGGCTTGTTGATGGCGGTGCAGCGGGAGGTGCTATATCGGGGACAGGCGTATCAGTATCCGGTGTTGCTTGTTCGGGATCCATGGCTTTTCCCAGTTCCTCTTCAAGGGAACAAGACATAAGTTCAGCTGTGAGTTCGCCTTGTGGGGCAAAGCGAACGTCTTCGTAAGCTACACGCATGGGTCGTCCTTTTGTAGCTCTCTTGACCTCGATAAATTCTGGGTGCGCGTAGACAATCTGAGCTTTGACCCATCGAACAGGATCGTTTTGTTTGCTCCTCTTAAAAAACACCCAGACGGGGTTTCCGGGTTGAAAGTGTTCTCTTCGATTCACGTTGTGAATACGTGATTGCATGAGGCATTTTAGTTTCCGCACAGCCGTCTGTTCCTTGTGCGCCTGAAGGTTCTCATCGGTCACGACCGTTTGAGGGAGACCGACAACAGAAGGGCGGTATCCACGCACCAATTAGAAGGAACTGAGTATCCTATTCCCTGAAAATTGGTTGGAAAAGAATGCAGAACGGGCGATGATGGTCTCGGTGTCGGCTGTACTCTGTTCGTTATCCAGCTTGGAAAGGATTCGTTTCACTGTGCCATTCTTCCTTTCAACAATTCCTGTTTTGTTGTGACGGCGTCTGGGTCTCGGTTTGAATTGAATTTCATGGGCTGCAAGAAACTCCCGAAGGGCTGTGCAGTTATATTCATTGTCTGCTGAGATGGCTTCTGGAGCACCATTCTGGCATATCCAGTATACCTCCAAGTTTTGGATCATGGTGTCGGCATTGCGGTTGCCGGTGAGGCATAAAGTGGTGTAGGATGTGCCAGTGTCTGTGATATTCATCACTGTACGCTTCTCGCCACGGATGGTCGGGAAAAGAAAATCAATTTGAATTTCAACATTAAATCCTTGATTGACATGTGTTAGCGAAACTTTCCGTGTCGGCAGTGGAAGTCCATTTTTTGCACATATTTCGCATGCGGCATAAACCCTTTCGATGGCTTCTTCAAGTGCGGGGTTGAGCATGCCTGCGTCTGTGCAAAGCATTTTCATTACTTTGACGGTGGCGTGTGTGTAACGATACACACGCTTACAAAATGCTAACGGTGTGCGTGCGGACGTGGTGTATATGTTACTGAGCAAGGTGGTTTTGACAGACAGTGGGTGAGGTGCAATTTCAAGGCGAGAGCGGTTATCTTCAGGTATTAGATATGTGAACAGGTATCGATCTCCATCGTCAGTTGGTCGGCGGATGCGGAGACACTGTTGCTCCTCGAGATTGTAAGTGTTGCAATACTGTCGAACGTCATTACCCACGATCAGAGAAGATGACCCTGGGACAAGGTCGAATGTCAGCGACGTTGGCCTTCCTTGGGTATCATGGACGGTGAGTGTCCATGAGCAAATGATCCGTCGTGCTCCCAAGCACGTATCATCCCAACCGTGTAGGTACACATCTCGTGGCGGGTCTAGTTCGAGAGGTATGCCAAGGACATCGCAGAGGGTAACAGCGTTTTCGATACCGCCTGTTGACGTTTGTGCTCCTTCATCCAGAATCGGATTGGGATCAGATAGAAGCGTTTCCAATCCCTTTACCGAAAATACGAGGTCCTGTTCTTACTCTGGTCTCTCTTCTTGTCTGGCTTGTCATGTGCGCTACCAATGAATCCTACAATATTGCTTGCAGAAGCCTTTGTGGTGATGTTGCCTGCCTCATCCTTAAACGCATTTCTTATCTCAGGGGAAAGCTTCTGTACGACGTCTGCATGGATTTCCTTTTCTTGCATGAGCTGCTTTATTAAGTTGTAGATTCATTCAGGGTCTTTATACCAATTGTTTGGTTGTTTGCAGTTGTGGCATCTTGTGCTCGCTTTGGGGCCTTGGCCGGACGGAATCGTCGTATTCTTGTGTTTCTTTAGGTTCTCATTACTACCGTTCTGGTGGTATTCTCTCTTGCCGAGCATCGTGCTCAATTTCTTGGCGTCTTTTTGTATGCCTTGCTGCTTTTTATTGTCTAGCGGAAAGGGAACTTTGAGGTCTGACATGACGAAGAATGCGTCGGCGAGACGAACCTTAAAGATGCTCTTGTCTTTTTTTCCACGAGGCTCGTTAGTTTTCGCTGTTGCCTCGGTGATGGAGATGTTCGATTTGGCGGCGGCTCGGTGATCTTCTGCAGAGGACTGCGTATCCTGGGTCTTAATCTTGGTCGCTTCGCTGTGAATCATATCGAGGCGTTTCTTGCTAATGACGTAGATCTTGTTCACGGACGTGCTGGTGCGTTGGGTAGCGGACGCGACTAGTCTTGTAATTACAGAACTGTAGACATCTGCTGGTAGCTTGGCGTTCTCGAGAAGCAACATGGCGAAGTTCTGTGTGTCCTGCTGAGAGTGCGCCAAACTGCTCTCGTTCAGGTAGTCTAACGCAATAAATCTGAATTGCCGAGCGAAGTCAGAAGGAGTCTCGTCTTCCTTCCGAACACAGGCAAAGACATCACGCAGCATTCTGACAAGGCGGCGGATGCTGTCAGTTGGCGAGTCTTAGGCCACAAGGGCGATGATATCTTGTACTGTTTTCATCTGGTTGACAGGGTTCATAACATCATCTTCTGATGCTTCTAGGTTGATAGTACCGGCTGCGATTGCTTGTTCAATTTGCGATGAATAGATGTCATCTAGAGCGTTGAAGAGCGTGATACCAAGAGCGCTCTAGAGTCCTTTTGCACGCTTTTCGCCTCCTTTTGCGTACATTTTAACGGTCGTAGTCCAAAGCGCAACTTGTTTTCTGCATCTGAACATGTCTGTTTCAGCGGTTAGCACTGGAGGAGAGAGAATGTCCTGTCTCCTGGCTTGATCCGGAATAGGGCGCCCACCTGGGCCCATAACTGTGAGAAGTCCCATACTGAGCGAGGTGTGATTGGCTAATAAGGGGAGGTAGAGTAGTGGTTGCGTATTCAACGCATGGCAAAGTGGGAGAGCACAACAGGCTCGTGGAGGTCAACTCCACAACTGGCACGGTTTCTTTTCTTGTAGTCCGATGATCCTACTACTCATCGGACTAGCTCTACTTATAGGGTCTGCTTGCGCCCTTTAAAGTTGCTATGGTTCAGTAGCTGCACTGTTAGTGCAGTTGCATTAGACTTTAACATTCAGAGATGCAATTGCCTTAGAGTTGCAGGCATCTCTTCCGCAATGCATTATCTCTGTTGCATTCAAAACATAAAACAGAATCGCGACTATGGGAGGCACACTGTAGACCTTTTAGACTACTGACGTCTACAGTGTGTCACAAGCATCTGCTTCATGACACTGACAATGTTGAAGTTGCCACAACAGTACAGTACGCTGTGTCATTTCCGATAATCGAAACTCGTTAGTTCACGTCAACAAGAAACATGGATATAGAAGAGTAAAGTACTTTCAAAATAGAGAAAATTAATGGACATAATTATTTCTCTTGGAAATTTCGCAAGACAAATTACCCTAAGAAGAAGGGGAATTGGAAAGCTGTAGCAGAAGAAGAAAATAATGCTACTGCTAATGAGAAAGCATTAATAGATATTTGTTTATCAGTCGATGATAATCAAATAGTCTATGTTGAGTCATGCAAAACAGGTACAGAAGCCTGAAACGCCCTAGCAGAAGTATACGAAAATAAGGGTATGGCGAACAAAATGGACACGGAGGAGCGCTTTACGTCAAAAAGGCTCCACGAGGGAGAATCAGCCAAACAACATATAGAAGAATGAAAACGTCTCAAAACAAAATTGAAACAGTTCGGGGTGGATAAAACAAAAGAAGAATATATTATAAGATTATTGCGTAGCTTACCAAAAAGCTATGAAAGTTTGGTTGTTACATTGGAAAATATAGCTGAAAAGCTAAGCATTGAAGAAATTCACGCTAGAATTTTGAGTGAAGAGTCCAGACAAAAACCGTCTGAAGGGCAAGAAAAATCTGAAAGTCTCCTACAGGGAAAAGTCAACAATCAAAAATACAAATTTCCCTATAACTGTCACTACTGTGGAAACAAAGGGGACAAAATTGCGGACTGTAGAAAACCCGAAAAGGATACGAAAAATTCTACACAACCCAACACGAGCAATACGTCCTCCGAAAATCTTTTGATGGCTAAACAAGACCAAAGAAAAATCTATGGAACATGGTATATGGACTCTGGTGCATCCTTCCACATGACCAATAATCGAAAGTGGTCTATGCAGGAAACTTTAAAAAGAACTGAGCCAGTTACCATCAGACTAGGAGATGGAACCCATGTCAAATCAACTGAAAAGGGAAGCATACTTATGGAAATTTCTATGCATGGGTCTATGAAGACACTGCCTGTGCAGGATGTTTTATTTGTCCCGGAAATTGCTACGCACATTTTATCTATTTGGCAAAGTGATGAACGCGGACATCGAGTTTATTTTCAAAAAGGGTGGTGCACCGTTTTATCCAAATATTCAAATGAAAAACTCCTTCAGGTCAAGAAAAAAAATTCTATCTTCTGCTTTAAGAGCTCCAAGAAGATCGAGGAAAATTATGTAGCATACTCAGCCACTATAACGTAGCAAGAACTTTGGCATGCCAGACTAGGACATGCTGGAAAATCAGTCTTGAGCCAAATCGTATCGAAGAAAACCGCAGATGGTGTTCCAGAAAAATCGGAACAAAAAGATATAAGTACATGCAAGGGATGTGTACTTGGGAAAATGAGTTCAAAATCATTTCCGTCATTAGGAAATTTTCAATCAAAGGGAAAATTAGAACTCATACACACGGATCCTTGTGAACCTATGAGTACAAAATCCAAAGAAGGAAAATTGTATTTCATAACCTTCACTGATGATTACACAAGAAAACCATATGTGTATTTTCTCCGTACCAAAAACGAAGCATTTGAGAAAACCCGAGAATTTCTGACTATGGTGGAAAATCAAGAAAGAATTTCTATCAAACGAATTAGAACTGATAGAGGGGGAGAATATTTTTCTAAGGCATTTGAAAATTATTTCAAACACAAAGGTATCATCCACGAGAGTACTGGAGCACACCAACCACAACAGAATGGTGTGGCGGAAAGAATAAACCGAACACTTTGTGAAAAAGCAAGATGTATGCTTTACTTTCAGGACGTTCCCAGAACGTTTTGGGCTGTAGCTATCCAAACTGCAAATGTGATTAGGAATTTTGTTCCAACAAAACTTCTAGGCAATTGCAGTCCTCATGAAAAATGGTTCGGAAAGAAATGAAATATTTCTCATCTCAAAGTATTTGGGTGCAAGGCCTATGTTTTCATTCCAAATGATCATAGAAAGAAATGGGATGCCAAGTCAAAGTTGTGTACATTTTTGGGATACGAAGGTAGAAAATACCGCTTCATGGACGATACAACCAGTAGAGTGGTTGTAAGTGGAACGGCAAAATTTCTAGAAGCCCCAAAAATAATCTCAATGGAAGAAGAAATTTCTTTTGAACCAGAAAACTCAAAAGAAAAAGAAGTAATGCCGAACACTGAAAAAGAAAATGATTTGGAAAATTCTGAGGCTTACAACCCACCTCCAGAAAATGAGCAAGCACCAGAAATTATCCCACGGAGAAGTGGGAGAACTAGAAGACAGCCAACATGGCTCACATATGAGCATGCTGATGAAAATGAGGATACTGCTGCCGGTGCAGTAATGATGCTTGCAGACGAAACAGAACCAAATAATGTACAGGAGGCCCTGTCAGATGTTCAGAATAATTATGGGACATCTGCAATGGAAAGAGAAATTAATTCTTTATACGAGAGTAAGACTTGGAAACTTGTCCCTCGAAAATCAGACATGCATATTTTGCAACCAAAATGGGTTTTCAAGATAAAACCCGAAACCAAGAATCAAGAGAAAATATTAAAGGCAAGACTGGTGTGCAAAGGGTATCGGCAAAAATATGGCATTGACTATTTTGACACATACGCTCCAGTTGTACGCATGGCTTTTTTACGGACTATGCTGGCTGTAGCACTCCAACAAAAAAATGTTCATCACCCAGATTGATGTTAAAACAGCGTTCTTAAATGGAGTGTTGGAGTGTTGGAGGAAGAATGTTTTATGGAACAGCCTGAGGGTTTTATTGACTCAAAATCCTACTCACGTCTGCAAGCTAACGAAGGCAATGTATGGACTGAAACAGGCGCCAAGAGCGTGGTACAAAATGATTAGCTCGGTTTTGAGCAACATGAAATTTTCGAAAGCTCATGGAGACAGTGGAATATTTGTCGCAAATATTGATGACCATGAAGTATTTATTTCACTAGATGTCGATGACATAGTTTTGGCAAGTGAAAGTCCAAAGGTGTTCAGTTTTGTGAAGCATGAACTAAGTTCTAAATTCCAAATGAAGGAACTTGGAGAAATTCGGCATGTACTAGGCATTGAAATCGACTATAATCGATAAAAGGAATTCTAAAATTATGTCAAAGTGCCTACGCAAGAACTGTGCTTAAACGGTTTAATATGGAGAACTGCGAGTAAATTAATACACCCTTGGAGGCGAACAGTACTTTACAAAAATGTGGAACTGATGAAATAGTTACGGGCGTTGCCTACAGAGAATTAATTGGTTCACTTATGTATCTCATGCTAGGGACGCGTCCTGATCTAGCATATGCAGTTGAAAAATTAAGTCAGTTTTCTGAAGAGCATTGCACAGAACATTGGAAATCATGCAAAAGGGTTCTTAGGTATATTCAGAAGACAAAAGATTTTTGTCTCGTTTACAAAAAATCTACCAACCCGTCACTTTATGTCTACAGTGATGCCAGTTGGGGAAATACGGAAAACAGAAAAACAGTTTTTGGATATGCTACATTTTATGGAAATTGTTTACTGTTGTGGAGCTGTCGAAAGCAAAATTGTGTGGCATTGTCATCGACAGAGGCCGAATTAATTGCAGTTACAGAGGCAGACAAAGAAGGGAAATGGGTGGCAAAAATCATGAAGGATATTAAAACTACTGAAGAACAAGCTGTTCAAATTTTTGTTGACAACCAGTCTACAATTGCAATTTCAAAAATAGAAGGATGCCATGGAAAATTAAAGCATATTGCTAAACGGTATTTCTATATTCAGGACTGCTTGGAAAATGAAGAAGTGAAAATTACATACTGTCCTACCGAACATATGGCAGCTTATATTTTTAAAAAGTCTCTACAGAAGAACACGCATTGGTTTTTTATGAACATGTTGGGTCATAAGCAGTTATTAAGTTGCGAGGGGGTGTTATTGAACCATCTAGAAGCTTCTAGGAAGGAACTAGAAACTGCTAATATCTAGAGACTTCTAGAAAGTTCTATAGAAGAAATTACGTATTATGCTTTATGGTCGAGACTATTAGAAGTTCTAGAAGACTACAGAACATTATGAGAACACGATATAAGAAAGAAGTGCAGACCAGGTTTGATGAATGATAGAAGTCAAGCCGAGTCATCGAGATAAAACAACAGTGCGTTTACTCAAGTTTATCTTAAGCTCTGTACTACACCTATTTACAATAGCATCTTCCTGTTCTCCTTTAGCTTCTTCTGCTTCTTGCGAGTTCGAGAACATATCTCCATGCGTTCTTCAGGTGATGTCTTCTTGCATTCCTACAACAGATGACGCTCTCCAGGACGCTTCTCGGTATTCCAGCAGAATGAGAGACGCTTCGTCAGTCCTTGGCTACTTTCTTTCCTTGCGTCGCCATCCAATGTTCTCCTTTGACTTCTATCGCTCTTCATGTCACCCACTAAGAGCAATAGGTCCGTATCTTCTGCCTTCGTGTCAAAAGCAGATCGCACACTTCCATTATGGGTCTGTTTCACTATTTGCGCGTCCTCTGCCATGCGCTTAGTGTACTTCCTAAAACTTTCTATGTGGATCTTTGCACGAGACTCAATACGTATCATCTCTTCCATATAGCTTTGAAGTTTCCTACGTCTCGTGCGTTCTTGAACATAACGGATGGCATTTTCAGGACAATTCTCAAGTGCTTCAGTACAGTCTGCTTTACGCAATGCTTCCTTGTAGGTCACAACCAGCTGTCACACTCGACATCTGGCGTCCGAAAGCTTCATATACATACGAGCATTAGGAACAAACCACTTCCATTCATCGCTGCAAAGCTTTTTAAATTCTAACTTTGAATGCTTTTCCAAACAGTCCTGCAGCGTCTTTTCAGTGATCTCTGTTACAGGCTCGTCATTGACGTATTCACCGTCAATAAGAATCTCGAAGACCGTTTCGGTCACCGACGCTTTGTAGAAGGTTGGAGTAATATTTACGCCAGGTTCTTTGTTCTTCTCGTTTATTTTCATTTCGTAAAGTTTCCCTTCTTTCAAGAAGCGCAAAATGGATGGCAAAGCAATGTTTTCAAGCAGCAGAGCTTCCAACTCAACGATTATCGACTATGGGACAGTCGGCAGACTTGACTTCTCCGACTCTCCCACTGTGCTGACTTGTTCGCCGGAACACAACATGTTTTGCGAAGTACTTACTGTGGCAAATCGCAATCAGGCAAAAACGACAGGCACAAGAGAGTAGTATTTCTTCTCCTCTGATCGCCAGCCTTGGCGATCAGAAGCCTTTATAGTCAAGTACCCAGACAGTTTTCCTTTTTCGAATTCGTATCGTTCGAATTCCCGACTGGTCTGCCTCGGCGCTTCAAATTAAACGGCGTATTGATTGACTTATTCGAACAACAGCTCTACTGCTAAGTGCTACTACGCGCAAGCATAGCTGGTCGATCAATTGCTCATACTATTTTACACGTGGCTCAGAAGCCTACCCCTAATTGCATTCGTACAACGTGGAATAGAGTTTCTGAAAGGCTTGGACGATGAGAGCCGGACGAGACATAACAGAAGATTTCAACACCTCACATGAACATTATAATTACCGTATCTTATCAATGCTCCATACATCCAAAATTGGTCGCTTGGATCGATTTTTTGATGCGCATGCAGCTGCGCAATCATTCATTTGAGAATGGAGCCTTTCTCTATTTGAGGGGATACAAGAGCGACGAGAAGTTTTCGAACTAGATTGGAACAATTTTGAGAGCATCGACTTTAATTCCGAGATTGAGTGTTCTGAAGGTCGATATACGAAGCACATGGTAGTTGTCGCCCTGTATCATAAGTTTCGATATTGCGACGAGCATAAGTGCTTTTTTTTCGTGAGGAAATATTTATCTGAAATCCTTCGTGAAGCGGATGCAAGATTTCTCAAGAGACCAGCTTTGATGCAAATCACGATATGTTTCACAGAGAGCTTGACTTGGTAAGAGAAGGTAACAGAAAGTTCGAAAGAATTCGATGTCTTGAACAAATAAGCGGTAAATATATACTTACCATGCTTAATCAATGTGGAAAATTAATGGAGGCATATGTTTCTTTTGCCGTGGACTTGCAGGATCGTGTTGAGTTTTGTGCTCGATGTTCAACGTTGAGGCCTGTCATTCAAGTGTTCAATATGTTTATTGAAATCATTTTTAAATGCGCGGCGAGAGGGATAAGATCAATGTACGATCAAAATTTCACATGATATCAAAACAAACGAACAAAAAAAATGAAGATGGGAAACTAAATTTGACAATAGGTTACCTCCACCTGAAGGGCTTTTTGGGAATATCATTTAGTTACGAGTATGTATAAGAGACACAGAGCTGCAGTAGCGTATGTTTCGTCCTACCAACGAAGAGAGCTCAATGCATTCATGCAAGTCATCAAAGGTTTGACTGCTTTTACGGGTGGGCAAGCGGGAAACTTAAAAAACGGCATACAGAGCGTAAATGGTGCAAAATAAATCAAGCCATTGCGAGTGGAGACAAAAGATGGTAACAGAGTGAAAAAAAGTGAAATTTCATATGAGTGAAAAAAGCGAGATGATGATGCAGAACCAAGGATCAGCAGCATAACTGTGACCATGGCCCGAGCCTCGATCACGGGGTTGCGATCCATGACCGCTATCTGTTCTTGTCAGCTCAACTGATAGTCTGTGTGCAACTACTGCCTGCCAAATTAACAACCGCCGTGAAATGTTTCCCACCCTACCCCATCCAGTGGACAATACAAATACTTCTGCCTTTTCTGAACCTGTTTTCTCTGTGTTTATGATGACAGTATTTCGTCCATCATCTGCCGCTATCGATGCATAAGTGCAGTCCCCGCGCTAACGTTTTATCCTTGGATCGATACCATATCGATACAATTTCCTGATTGTTTCTATACTGCTCTGTATTTCTTGCTACATTGCACACGGTTGTACGAAGTCTCTCCCCACCTAATGAGTAGAACCCCGTATTGTACAGTAAAAGTATGTACTGCTAAGCATCTGATCCGCGTCAGTGCCCGCATAGTTCTCTTGCTCGTGTTCCTGCGAACAGGTACCAAACCTGTGTTTGCTTCCGATAGCATTAAAGTTGCCCATTTCTCGACATATGATTCTGCTAGGAATACCTCCGACATCATTATCTAGAAAATTGATCAGAGCAAAGATAGTTTTGCTCAAAACTTCACGAAAGAAAATGCTTGCAGTCCTTTGCTATCGCAAATTGCATTTGTGAAGAGATTGCTCCCATCCAAACAGATAGATTTGGAAATCCTGACGAGCTCCGTAAAATAGCTTTTCCCTTTGACATAATGTAGATGTCCATAAAAGTATATCGAAATATATCTAGATGTTGTGACGTTTTTTCTCGCATATTCTTTACATGTTTTATGTTCCAGGTACCGTACATAACCTTTGTTTTTCGATCTATTCTCATCAACGCTCTTTTCAGTTTTAGACGAAACTCTGCTGTATCGGTTGCCAGATAAAATCGAGCAGGATTTGAAATATTTTCTCGACTTGCAAGTCTCATGGCCTTCTCAGCCATGCACTGTGCTACTGAATCCATTGTGTGCCCGAACATTGGACCCTTAAATCTCTTCTTATACTCACCGACTCCAAATCCTAATCTTGAATGAATGGAAATAAATGGTTCACTTGTATCAATTCGTTGTAGTGGCCCTGTTTTCCACAGTCTTGATAGAGAAATTCGGTTGTGTTTATCGATCGTTTCTGTCATCATTTGACGAAATTTTGCAGACGGTCTTACCAAAGCCTTGAATATCAACGGAAAAAACTGCTCTGGTTTAGGTCGTGCTTTGAACGGCAACACCTTTTTCATTTCAACGGAAGTGGTCAAGTTTGGAAACTTTCTCACAGCCTCAAATATGTCTCCGAAATGAGGTCTAGGCTCACATTTAAACAATATTGTTTTTTCGTCTCCAATAAAATCATCCATATCTGTCAGTTTAGCTTTATAAATTGTCAGCACATCAGCATCTCCATTCAAATTGTCCTGAATTGGATATAAAGCCTCATCATAAGTAAAGTTTGATCGGGTGGAATCCACAAAAATAGTCGATAAAGGAAACGGATGCTGCCATTTTATGAGAAGCAAACGATCTGAAAAAACTGCAGCCATATACGCGAAAAGAAGACCGCGAAACTGATCTCCGAGACCATGAAAACCATCATTACCAATGAAAATTAGTTTTCTCACTAAAGATCCATTCTGGTCACCATTTTGAACTTTTGACAGAACCGAGTGATGCCAAGTGATGTACCTATCAATGAAAATACGGTTGAGATCTGCCAACGATTTTTGAAGTGAAAAGATATCTTTTGCCATGATGCGCCTGTTTCTTGGTGCGAGAGTTTCCGGTGTAGCATGCTCAAAAAAAAAAGAAGCATACTTCTTGGAATTCCTGGTCGATAATGATATTTGAATTGGTATCAGTACACATAAAGAAAAGGCTGATGAGAGAAAGAGCAAACGTTTGGCACCTATGAATACCATCCTGATCCTGATATGCGCATACCTGTTTACTGAAAAGTCTGTTGATGATTTGATTTTGAGGAATGTAGTTTCTTTATAGCAGTTCCAAATAGTCGGAACAAACTGACCATGAACCGGCGTCTTAATTTGAGTAAACCACGAACTTATTGAATATCGGCCCTGACAATCATTGAAAAGAGAACTTTACTAGTGTACTCGATTCGATACGGGTCTTACAACAGAGAAGTTCCAGATTCAAAGGCCCAACAGGCAAAACCATATGATATTGGCCCGAAAATAAAGTTTGCTGGTTTTGCAGTGAGTTCCAAAGCGTTACAAAAAATGGGCAGAGTTTTGGAGAAATTATGGATTAAAAAACAAACCCTTTTTCTCAACTTGCCACAAGCCATTTCAAAACATTTTCTTGTTGGCTCTCCATTGCACCTCTTTGAAAATTCTGTATGCCTTTTTTGCTTTATTTTGATCTTAAATCTAATTTTCTTTGTTTTAAACGTCTTTGCAGTATGAAGTGGTGAATTGATATCCACTGAATACATGTCTAGTGTCCGGCAAGACAATTGGCCTCTAATGAGGCCGAAAAAGAATACTTAATAAAACAAATGCTCATGATACGTATCCTCTGTGCGATACCTCTTGTAAAAGCAAACGGCAATGAGAAGCTTGGCATCAAAGAAAAAGTAATAATTTTTTTGGGATTCTTGAGCTATGTGAATGACAGAAATGGATAAAAACCTCACAAGGATTCTTTTTTTAACTTCTATGTTTATGCTAGAGCAAAAGATTTCCAGCTTTGCATCTACCAAACCAAAGCAGCCGTAATTTGTATGAAAAAAAATGTTAACAACATTTCTCAAGCATATAGGTTGCTACTGCTATAAACTTTAAAAATATGAAAGAGAAACATGATGGTAAATATAACTTGAAGCCATAATTATCAACAGGTAAAAGTGACGATCCCTAGAAAGCATCAGAATTCGACGAAAGCTTCACAACGTTTATTTCTCGCTCTTTGGAAAAATAGAAGACATAGAAGACCCCTTTATTTAGCCAAAAATGTTTTACAATACACAAAAACGAACCATGCTTTACCATACTCAAGTTGTAGGCTTACTGGAAAGCATGATAATTTCTAGTTATATTTTTATATTTTTCAGAGTTTTTTTATGTTCAATAGAGTCAAAATGGCATCATGTGAGCCTGAATCATGGTCGTATAGATGCATGAAAAAGTCTAAGAAATAACATGAGAAAGTATGCTAAAGAATGGCCTCCTGTGCGATCGAATTGGCCTCATGTGAGGCCAACAGTCTGGGCGTGTAAAGTAGACAGTAGAGAGATGGTAGGTTACCAATTTATAGAAATAGATAAATATACATAGCACAACCTGTGTTACAATCAATGATTTTATACCGTATGGTATTTGTTATTCATCAATGACATTTTCATTTGACGTTTCTCAAATACCCAAGAAAAAAGGATAACGCAGGATTGACGTTGGCATGCTGTGGCCGTTCTTAAAAAGTTAGTGTAGTTTTGTGAATCGTATTCTCCTTCGAATGCAAACAATGAAAAATGTTGAATTCTGACTCAAAAATATATTGATCGAGGCTTTGAGGTTGTAAACTGGAGAGCTTTAGACTGCATTATGGATTGTGATTTTCGTGCTTGCATCAGAATGAGCTCATCCGATCAACTACATGAACAATAGTTTCTCTTGTCTCCGCATCGCTTACTATAATTGAAGGAACGACTTTAACTGTGTTGAGCCGCCCAAATTTAAAGTTGCGCTTATAAAGTTAACGGGCCAACGCTTACTGTGCATGAGTTGAGTTTAAAATAGTGTATCAGTGCGTTTCAAAAGTATAGGACAGTGCAAAAGCGCGCCAAAATATGGATTTTTGCCTACTGTAGCCACCCCCCTTCGTTAAAACCCTCAAAAACGCGTTTCAAAAGTATAGGACATTTCCAACTC
>JAHNZQ020000092.1:458899-487818 GCA_019155205.2 Gracilaria vermiculophylla | reverse complement strand
GACGGGATTCCGTGGGCTCCGCAGTGGAGGACGGCAATGCCAAGGGCGGAGTCGGCGACGCCGGAGGTGACGGTGGTGAGGGAACTGGAACGCTCCGCAGGCGAGGTTGAGCAATCGGCGCAGGGACGCTCCGCAATCGGGGTTGCACACTGGGGCCGAAGGTACCGGGACGGGAGCAATCTCGTCCTCATCCATAGGAGACACGGCGGTTACTAATGCGGGAGCACCCGGAATTGCTGCGGGCCGCGAAGTTATCACCTAAGGAGGCGTGTCCATATCCTGGGACGAACACCCGCGTGGCGCGATGATCAAAGTGTTTTCATGGACGGAACGGTGCTCCGGTCGAGGTGTGATACACCTCAGGATTAGAAGGGGATGTCGGCGCCGGAGTAGGAGCAGACATTCCGAAGGTGTACGAAGCAGGGTGGATGGCTACCGAACGCGTGGTTGCACCTGAAGAGAGAGACCTGACACCACTCGGGGATCGATTAGAAGCTATATGCACCACCGCGGAGGGTGCCGTATCGAGCCGCCACCGTGGAATCCGAGGGGAAGCCGGGCGACCGGCATCGGGCGAGTTATGGAGCACCATCGCGGGGCGCGCGCTCATATCCCACGGAGAACGACGGAGTTGCGGACGAGCATCTTATGAGTCCGGCGCCTTCACGGAGATAGGATGAGCGGACGCGAAGAAGCGGGTGTTGCCAAAAGGAGTAACCTCGAAGGAGTCAGAGTGGCTAACGCCTCCAAGGGGTCGGTATCCTCGCGAAACTGGCCCACGCTCCGTCCACGGAAGTTTCGCGTTTGCACCGCGCGCGAGGCGCCGGAGTATGCGGACACTCGCGCTGCCGACTGGCGTAGCAGCACCGAAGGGTGACACCAATAAGGAGCGTATGCAGCCGGGTGAAGGAGGAGCTGAGCCCACGAACGCCGCAAGGAGTGAAACGCGAGCCCGCGGCAACACGCCGCGCGGGAGTATGGAGAAGAGAAGGAACGCCTGAAGGAGAGAACGGGCAAACCGCCGATGGCTGCACGTGCCGCAACACCGATAGGAGCCACCCCAGGGATCAAGAAAGTGGAAGATGCACCTCGAGGACGTGGTGCAATTCAGAAAAGGGGGTATGTAGTACAGTGGCTCCTACGGAAATAGGGTTGTTTGGCCCTAAGGCATAATATTCCTAAGGAAAGCTCGTATTCTACTAGCTGGGCCACGTTGTGAATAATCCCGCCCGCGTGCGCTACAGTATCGTTGAGGCACGGTAAAATTATTATTTATTTTAGATAATTTATGCAGGTAATTAGTACAGTAGCGAGACCTGCCGAGGCGGGCTCCCGGCTTGATACTTAATCTGCCGGTTGAGCTCCACCTCTGGGGAAGTAAAGACAAGCACCCTTGAGTCTTCTTCTACTTTTACGGTTGGAGTCTCTCATCGATTACGAAGGTTTCAAAGCCGCCCATCCCCAGATCGCATCATAGCAGCGCCTGTAGGAGCATTGTCCGCCCAGTGAACCTCCCCCTCCGCTTGGTGTTTGCGGATCTCCTTTCAGAACTCCCCCGGTTCGCGACAGCGGATACCGGAGACCACCTGTAGGAATACGCGCCTTTGGAGTCACCAAAAACTCCTAACGGACGTTGTGCTTTACTACCTCGAGAGGAGGGCTGACAGTACCGCATGATGTTTGACATCTACGATATATATAGCAGCAGTTTTCAATCATGCTATGTGTATGGCCTTCCAGAGGGGCACTGGCCGAATCACAAGACCTGCAACGAGGTTGCATCAATGCTCCATCACGCTATCGGAGACCATCGACGTGGGAACTCTGTGACAAGGCTACATAAGTAGTTGGACCTCCACGCCGATAACTGCAGCAGCCAGAATAAAAATAGGTACATGGTGTGGTATCTTTTGTGGCGCATTATTCAGGGGTATGAAGAAGAGATATACTTGCGGTTTCTGGTTGCTGGTCATACTAGAAATCGATGCGACGCCGTTTTTGGATTAATAAAGCGACGTTTCAAGCAATTTGATATCTTCGTTCTGCGGGACATGATGAGGATAATAGATGAAAGTTCTTCTACAAACAGTGCGGTTTGTGCAAATGAGGTTAACTGGGTGAACTGGAAAGAGTTTCTGAAGAAGGTCTTCACAGTCCCAAGTAACTCCAAGCTTTCGACACATCAAATCTTTCGGTTTTGTGCTGGTTTCACAGATGGCGTCATGGTCAAAAGTTTATCTACTGATACGGAGTGGACTAGGTTCAAGCTCAGGAAAGAGTCAGTGTCAGTTGCCACAATACGGGCAATGAGTGAAGGACTGCTTGGCAATTCGTGTTTTCGTTTGACTGTTCGTTCATTGTCAGAAATACCATCTGCGCAGGAGCGAACTCGGGAGGCGTAACTTGTGAAAAATGTGTTGGACCGCTATTACCAAAACGACGTAAGAAAGCGAGAGAAGTACTTCTCAAGTGGGAGTGATTGGCGTACGTAGTAAATGAAGACGATAGTAATTGCTCCCTATCTCTGGTGTTTACTGCTCAATTGGCGTCAAAGTAGAGTCAAAGGAAAGCTAGCGAAAAGCTGTACAACTTTGGTTTTTGACGGGAAAAGTGGTTTCTGACATTAAAATGGCCATAACTTTCGTCGATCATTTGAGCTATTGCGTATTATTGATATGGATTGCTACACATATTTCTTCTTTGAACTGCTCTCCACTTCTGGATTTCTCATGATTAGGAGCCCCCAAAGTGCTACTGTAGAACGGCTCGCACTACACTCAGAGTTCAGTCTGAAACCGGCGCAGATTGGAATTCCGGGAAAAATGTAAGTAACACCAAACATTCTTTCATCTAATGAGCGTTGCACTAGAAAATGAACTATTCCTGCGAATATGTCCTTCATGAAGTGTACTGCTGCACCTGTGGTTTTTATTATCTCTGAATTGTACATCTAAGGTGTTTTCAGACATCCACCTGTTAGGAGAGCGTTCAACATGTGGCAGGCAACGCATGTTTGGTCCACAAGTCCACTCAAAGGCTTGAAAGAGGAAATTAGGTAAGGAGATTAATTTCCGAGAGGTTGAGCAGGGGCTCAGATGCGACTGGAAACAGGTAGTTCTAAGAGCAGAGTAACGGAAACGAAGGTGTCCCCTAAATAGAAACAGAGGGTTTTCGGGATTTACGGTGACGGCGGAGGCCGTCGTGCTCGGACTGCGCGAAGAGTCACGACCTCCAAGGGCGGGAGGATGATGCTAAAGGGCGCGTTTTTGAGATGTGGTGATCTGCCAGAAGACGGTGTCTTGTGTCTTGTGTTTTGTGGAGCATTTATTGGGAGTGAATGGTGTAATGCTAGTGTAGCCTAAAATGGAAGTTGAATTCGAACAGAATTTGCATCCCAGCTCAATATACCCGTTCGAGTATCGGTCTGGGTGCTGAGCGCCAGCATGCGCCAGCTGGCAACAAACAGTAAGAATTTTTTTTCACAATCTCTGTTGATGTTGTAGGCAAGCAATGACTACTGTTTGTCTTCTAAAAAATGCCGGCTTTTGCGATTTATCAAGGCGAGTATTGAAATATGCGGGATCCAGAATCAGGCCCGACCAAAGTGCACAAGAGGACAAAATAGATGCGGGGTCGTTTTCAATTGTTTATCTATTCATCGAACGATGACTGTTCTTTATATTCCGCCTGGCACACCGACGCAAACAGCGATGTAAGCATCTACCGCATGAAACGGTGGTCCCAAAGCATTGTTGCGTCTATTATATCCACGTTCAGCGACGGAGTGTTGCACGCTGGCGCCACATCAGCGCCACGCTAGCGCTACAATGGCATCGTGCTGGCACTGCGCCGCACGTGCAGCCGACAATTGCCAACAATGTAATTTCGTCTCTGCACGGATAATTACACTCGATCATTCATATTCGAATTTAGTCCATTATATGTAGCCATTTGACATTTAGCTATCATACCCACAAACACCAACGACCACTGCACTCCCCGGAGGGGGTGGCGTGGTGTAGTGATTGCCGTCTCCTTCCGTCCCCGCCCATCAAGGTCAAGGTCCATCTGCACTTCTTAAAGTCAGTGGCGTGACACGACTTCTGCTGAGCACTCCGCCGCTGCTCTAAGCCGTTCTCCCGTGCCATCGTTGTCGCTACAATCGGCTAACAAGGTAGCTGATCAAGCTTCCGCCGCCGCTACATTTAACTTCAAGTCGCTCCTGTGGGTCGGCCCGTCGGTCCTATAAGCCATCGCGTGCCACAGAAATTTCTGCCGTTTTCAATCCGCGGATGAAAACACGCTCTGCGGCTACAAGCTTCGACTCGCCGCTCCACCCGCCGCTCAGAACACCCAAGCGTCGCGCCGGCCAAGCAAGTATGGCCGAAAACAGCAAGACCAGCGATGATGCTGGTGATTTTCTTGGAGGCAGCTCCGTACCAGTATTCGCTCCAATCGCTGCTCCTATTTTGCGCTCAATCGATCCTGTCAAGGTCGCTCGATTTCTCAAAGAGCGTGAACGCTATGAGCTCGAGATTGCCGCCAAGCAGTCTGAAGTCCCGTCGCTCAGGTCTTTGCCGTACACCGCGAGCATTGACCGTTCGCTACTGAAGTCTCTTTTCTACATGGGAATGTTTGACTCGATCGCACCAGACGCTGTCATCGTCAAGGATCTGAGTGATGAAGGCATACAAGCTTACGTCAGGTCTCTCGTCTCTCGTTCTGACACCGGTGCATTCAACCCGACGCTCATCGAATCTGCGCTTACGGGTTTCGCTATGCCTACAAAGATACTCGACGCTGAGGCGCGCATTACAACGTATTGCGCTGATTTTTTCGAACGTCTTGAAAGCGTTGGTTGCAGCTCCTTCACTGAAGAGAATCCGAAGAAATCCGTTCGCCTTCTGTGTTCGCGCTTACAACCAGGGGTACTCAAAAAGGAGATGCGGAGACGACTCGAATACGACGAGTCTCTGGAAAGCTCGGTCAAGAAATTTATTAAGATGTTAATCCGAGAGGCTATTAATTGCCAGCCCTACGCAGTGACAAGGCCTGATGATCCTTCCCCCGGCAAGAAAGGCGATCAAGGGTCCAGTAAGAAAAACGGCTCATCGTCCGCGTCCGAATCTCAATCCGGAAAGAAGAAGCCTGTTTGCCCCTTTCCTCCACATGAGGAAAAGGGCCTTCGTCACTACCTCAAGGATTGCCGTGACCGTCCCAAAGATCAGAAGGACAAGCTCTTCGAGGAGCTTCGGTCGCAAAAGAAGGACGCGGTTAAGCGAACAATTCACGCCGGCTGCGAGAACACGCACTCGACCGTGCTGTTCACAGCCACTTTTTCTAACCAGGTGCGCACCACCGTATGCGCGGACATTGGCTCTGCCGTCACGGTAATGGACGCCAACATGCTAAAAAAAATCGAGAAGTCAGACCCTGATGTCAAAGTTGAGAAACTCGACCCTCCTCGCCAATTCGAAATGGCAGCCAAGAACCCTGATGGATCCTCGACCACCATCACCTGCGATAAGTCTATAACAATCGACACAAGCCTTCACATTCGACACGGCTCTGAACTCATCCTGCGCGGCCTTCGTTGGCTCGTTACGCCTCAAGTCGTCGGCGAGCCTCTTCTCGGTCGTCCTTTGCTTGAAGGGCTAAGTCTCGACTGCAAGAAGGTTCTGGCCGCTGCCGCCGATCGCTATGGTGGCGTGGTTGACGTCTCTACGCTCATCGCAAACTCGACCAATCCGGCACCGGGTCGAATTGGTCGCATACTTGACGGGGTCTTCCATGCCGATGGCGGCGCAGACGACGCCGACCTCGATGACGATGATGGTTTGCTAGACCTTGGACCCGAAAATCGAGACGAAAAGGAGCGTATGCTCATGTCTAAGGTCGAAGAGGCTAAGAAACACGGCCTTTATATCGCAGGAAGCACCATCCTTGAGAAGCTACTGCGCGAGTTTGACGATACCATCAAGCTCAAGCTCGATGCAGGAAAGCCAGCTGATATCGAGCCTCTCAAGATACATCTGAAGCCGAATACTATTCCTGTCCGTGCGAAGCAGCGCCGCTACCCGCAGCCCAAACGAGAGTTCATGAAACGATACGTCCATGAACTCCTCAAACTCGGGTTTGTGAAGAAGGTCACTGCACCAGAGTGGGTATCGGCACCGCTTATCGTACCCAAGCGGCCGCCTGCCTTATACCGCGTGACTGTTGACTATCGACCCGTCAACGCTGTTACTCGCCCTACGTTTTGGCACATGCCAAACATCGAAGCTGAGCTCGCTGACACACGCGGCTCCAAGGCCTTTGCTGCAATCGCCTTCTGCAGTGAATATTGGCAAGCTCCGCTCCATCCGGACAGTCAACGGCTTTTCGCCTTCAGTACACCAGATGGCGTCGTCATGCCCACACGCACTACTCAAGGCGGATGTAACTCTGCCACTAACTTCCAAGAAAAGGTCGAACAGTGATTCGTTGAACTCAAAAAGCACTTCAAGGCGTGGATTGACGACTTCATGATCTACGCGCCATCTGAAGCCGAATTACTTCATATTCTCCGCCGCTTTTTCGCGATATGCCGCAAACGGCGCCTCGTCGTCTCGCTGCCCAAGTCTGTCTTCTACCTGTCACAGGTCACGTGGTGCGGGCGTATCATCGACGCTCACGGTGTTCGCTTTCACCCAAAGAAAATCGGCGGTCTCGCAGACTGCGATCCTCCTCGCACGGCCGGAGAGTTGTGCGAATACGTTCACGGAGCAAACTGGATATCTTCCAGTATCCCGCGCTTCGCTGAACGCGTTGCTCCTCTAAGACAATTGCTTGAGGCTCCATACGCCAAGGCAGGTGGGAGTCGTAAGAAGAAGTCCATCGCCAAGATCCCCCTCTCTGACTTAGGCTGGGAGGACAAGCACCTATCAGCCTTCAATGAGCTCCAGGCTCAGCTGCAAGAAGCGACCCGACTCGTACAACGGGACCCCAACAAGGTCCTTTGCATACACACCGACGCTTCAGACGGGTACTGGGCTGTAGCAGCTACACAATGCTATTCTAGGGAGCTCTCTAAGCCGCTCCCTGAACAAAAGCATCACCCGCTCGCTTTCCTCAGTTCGTCGTTCACCGAGCGCGAGGAACATTGGTCCACCTATGAGCGTGAAGCCTATGCTGTCGTTCAAGCTTTTCGAAAGCTTGACTACCTTCTGGCATGCGACCATACCACTCGCGTATTCACGGATCATCGTAACCTGCTGTTCGTCTTCAATCCTGTAGCGATGGAGCCTTCACTAGGTCGTCGCAAGGTACTTAAGGTGGTCCGCTGGGCTCTCTACCTAAGTTCTTTCAACTATCGCATTGAACACGTAGCTGGATCCTCGAACACCTGGCCTGACATCATGAGCCGCTGGATGCGTGGCTATCGCAAGTCTCCAGCTGTTTGCCGTATTGCGCACGTTATATCATTCAGCGGTGTAACCCAACCGCCCGACGATCCAGAGTTCAAGTGGCCTGACATATTTGAGATTGCTGACATACAAGAGCAGTATAAGGACAAGGCCCCCAAAGATGCACAGCAAATCGAATCCGAGCTGCCAATTGTCAAAGGGGCAACGTGGATACCCGACGACGCCGTTGATCTCAAGTTACGCCTGCTCACTATCGCTCACGCAGGATCTGCTTGTCATCGCGGTGTTGACACCACGTGGCACGCTCTACGAAAAGAGTTCACGTGGACCGACCAACGCGAGGACCTACACAATTTCGTCTCCTCTTGCTTGCTTTGCTTGTTGGCTAATAGTGGCAACAAAGTACCTCGCCCTTTGTCGACTACGATACACGCGTCTAAGCCTAACGAAGTCATCCATTCTGACCATCTTTTTCTGGGCGAGAGCGACAAGGAAAACAAATACGCCCTCGTGGTCAAGGACGACCTCAGCGGCTACGTTTGGCTAGAGCCAAGTGCCTCAGCCGACTCCGAACATGCCGCTGAAGTTCTTGCTTGCTGGACACGCATTTTTACAGCACCTGACGTATGGGTCTCCGACCAAGGCTCACACTTCAAGAATCAAGTACTCGAACACCTCGCATCTACACATCACATACGACATAACCTCACGGTTGCGTACTCACCGTGAGTCAATGGTACTGTCGAATCTGTCATGCGCTCTGTCCTGTCTGCCATGCGAGCCATACTGGTTGAGCTCAAGCTTGGTCCTCAAGATTGGGCCTCAGTGCTACCAGCCATCGCTACCGCACTCAACGAAGCAGGCTTAGGTCGCCTCGGCCGCCGGCCTGACGGCGTTTCCAGATCCCCTCTCAAGGTCATGACCGGCATTGCTCCCAAACGTCAAATCCTTCGCGTACTTCCTCCTGATACGAATTATCGCAAGACTAAGACCCTCGAGCACGCTCACGCCTCACAAGTCATAAGCATAAATCAGCTTCAAAAGGATCTCAACAATATGCACAAGGACGTCAAAGCTCTTGACACAAAGCGCCGTGAAAAAGCTATCACTAAGCACAACGAGGCAACAAATATTGTCTCGCCCTCCTTTGCTGTGGGCGATTTCGTTCTCGTACGACAAGCTGCTGATCGAGGTCATAAGCTTCGCTTTAAGTGGTTTGGACCCTGCCGAGTTACCGCTGTCCATGGACCGCTCGTATACAGCATTAAGAAGCTGTCCAATTCTAAGACTGAGCGCGTCCACGCCGCACGCCTCATCAAATACGATGATTCTCTGCAAGGCTCAGAGGTTCCCCAAGAAATGATCGAGCTAGCAGACAAAACCGAGTCTCGCTATGAAGTTGTGGAAAGGATCGTCGACTTAGGAGAAGACGATGAAGGCCTCTGGTTCAGAGTAATTTGGGAAGGACTTCCAGACAAACGCGACTGGACCTGGCAGACTGCATCTATCCTCTACACCGACATACCCGACAAGGTCATCCAGTTTCTCTCGAAATGCAAAAAGAAGAAGCTCGTCGCTAAGGCAAAGCGCCAGCTCGGCATTTCTAACTGAGCACTCTCGCCTCCTTGACACAAGAGTCCTCATGGGGGCAGTGTTGCACGCTGGCGCCACATCAGCGCCACGCTAGCACTACAATGGCATCGCGCTGGCACTGCGCCGCACGTGCAGCCGACAATTGCCAACAATGCAATTTCGTCTCTGCACGGATAATTACACTCGATCATTCATATTCGAATTTAGTCCATTATATGTAGCCATTTGACATTTAGCTATCATACCCACAAACACCAACGACCACTGCACTCCCCGGAGGGGGTGGCGTGGTGTAGTGATTGCCGTCTCCTTCCGTCCCCGCCCATCAAGGTCAAGGTCCATCTGCACTTCTTAAAGTCAGTGGCGTGACACGGCTTCCGCTGAGCACTCCGCCACTGCTCTAAGCCGTTCTCCCGAGCCGTCATTGTCGCTACAACTGGCTAACAAGGTAGCTGATCAAGCTTCCGCCGCCGCTACATCTAACTTCAGATCGCTCCTGTGGGTCGGCCCGTTGGTCCTATAAGCCATTGCGTGCCACAGGAGACAGCTTGGTATTCACTTCGGTGGTCACAGAAATCATTGAGCAGTTTGTCGCAACTCATATTAGAAAATGGACATCTAGTGTCGCGTTTGTGATATAATGTGATCACAAGATAAAGTTGTAGAGGTGCCCTACAAAATGTGCCATCATCGTGCATTCCTACAAAAAAAGGCGGACCCTCTAAGGTAGAGCATTCTGGACCTCTTCGATTCATTACCGTTTTTTTACACTTTACTATTCGGCCCAGACCTTTTTTTCATTGGCTGGCTAAGCTTTTTGATTTTTGACTGGTGGCATTTGCCCATTGGGCTGGTATTTTATGAGAGCGATGTCTATTTTCTTTACAAAAGGATGTAAGCACCGATGCTGTTCCAGAATGTTTTCAGGTTCTCTGTGTTTAGCGGTTCACTGTTTGCCACTGTACTTTGATCGGGATAAATCGGATTCCTCTCATCTTCCTCGAAAAAATCCTTCATTACTTGTGAATGTGCATCTGTGCAATGCTTACACTACGTATGTCACAATGCAGGAGAGAAGTATTCATTTTATCTGCACCGAACAATTGCATGCATTTCATGTCCCTAACGGGCAAATCAAATTTTTGTCGTTAGAAACTCGCCATCCTGGCCGACAGCGCAACTGCCGGTAACATGTAAATTTCCTGCACGACAATTTTTCTAATTATCGTGTGAAGGCGTCTGGAACCAATTCAAAAGCTACACGAAACGGATTCCTAGAAGTTTCCTCAAGTCCTCTTCGATTTTTTGCTCAATATCTTCTTCAAATCAATTGATGTTGTATCTGGGAGGAGACTGGCTATCCCGAAAAAGTTTTGAGAGCGTCGATATAAAAAGGAAACGCTCTGGTGTTCACGAGATTCACTCTCTCTCCTTCATCCCCATCAGTCTCTGCTCCGTACTAGTGCTTCATCCTGCATTCCCGGCCGTACTCATTGTGCACCTATCGGTGACGTACGCAACCATTTTGTATCACTCTCTACAAAATAGCACCCCGAATTTCGGTCCTTTGATGTTGCATTAGGTCAAATTGACAGTTCTCTGGAATCGTTTTCATAGGACTCCCGAGCAACATCCATACAGACACTACACCTCTTTCTTTCCCCTTCTGCCCTCTATCGCACACCATCTACCTTCTATCCCCAAGTGCTCAGTCACTTCCTGATTTTCTGTCGTTCCTCTCTTTGTGGTATCCCAATAATTCTGTGATCATTCTGGTTTTGTTCTGGTTCAGTCATTTTTTGCAATCACGATGAGGAGTTTACTGATTGAAGGAATCGTTCGCCTCTTTCAGTCAACATTTGAGGATTTGTACTCGCTTGGTTTTGAATCCTCCTCCTCCACCGGTTGTCATCTTGAGTTTTGTGCGAACGCTGGCCGTAGTTCACTTCCTTCAGCCATTCGACAAGGTCTTCCATCACGTCCCCTGGCTGCGAAGAGTTCAAACCTCTCAGGGGGAGGCTTGGGTGGCTGGTCATGCTCAGAGCTCTCTGGCTTAGAAGGAACTGTCAGAGGCTCCGGCGGGTCCGTACCTCGAAGTTCCTCATCATCCGGATCAGCTGTTTCATACAGGGCTCACACACGTTGGTCAGAACAAGAAATGTCCCCGAGCGAAAACCGGCAAAAACGGGAGCAGGGATTGGAACAAACCATCACGTCTCTGTTGAGCCGATTTTGCCAAAAGCAAGTGGTCGTGATCGGTAAACTTCCAGCCCCGCTCCCTAGGGCCACCATATACGTCGTTTCCCGCGACGAATATGTGCCGCCATACTGCTGGCATGTGCCATGCCGCCAAGATCCGACCGAGTGGTCGACGGCGCTGGTACTTATGGGCTTCGACTGGCGCCAAAGCACGGTGTGGCTGCTTCGGTTGCCGAGCGCCTCAGATGCCATGCTGTTGGAACAACTCATGACAGTGGCAAAACTGAGGGCGCCTTGCATCGTTGTTCTGCTCTTTTGTTGGTCATCGTTGGTTATTGAGGTGGCGGACGCGGCAGGGTTTTCTGTAGACAAGGGGCACAGCAGTACTCCACTTTACGTGTTGAAGAGGGAAAAGCGATATGATTGGTATTACGAGACCGATAGTTCGTATACCTCCCCTCTGTACAGTCTGCCGCCCGAGCCAGAGGTTGATGTGTGGGTGGTCCAGTTTGCCTTGTTTAGGGACGGCACGCCGCTTGGGGGGTCGCACATGGTGTCAAAAGGTTGTGCAAAGGTGGTAGGGAACTGCAAAGAACTGGGGTTGTGGGATGTAAGGCACGGGGTGCAGTTGGAGGAAGTGGGAGAGCACTGGGTTGCTGAAGTTGTCTTTGAGAAAGTGGAAAGCGTGCAGTATAAGTATGTGCTGGAGGGAAATGATGGACTGGTTGAATGGGAATTTGGAAACAATCGGTGCCTCACGAATGAAAACAATAACCCTGCCCACTTAGTAGAACGTTGGAGAGATTGTAAAAAACTTTTTTGATGCAGATTGAGGCCTTGCGGCAGCTGAAAAGTTCAGTTCACAGACGACAATATTGCCGCTTTTGTGAGGCAGATGAGGTATAAATGTCCTGCAATGACATCAATTTGAGCTGCTCTCCGCGCACAGAGAAGATGAGTTCTCTCTCACAAGATAAGTAGTGAATTCAACAAAATGATTGCATACAAAATCGATTCTTGGGGGCGATTGTTTGTTGTTATCGCCGACACATGGGAAAGAACTTAGGTCATACTTTATGTGTGACGAAGTAATGCCCATGGAACTTTTCTCCTTTCGTTCTATCATCTGGTTTCTTCAGACAATTATCACTTTTTTAGTGGGGATGTTGCTTCACCATGGTAACTTTTGTGACGAAGTGGTATAATTTTCATAGTTTTCTAAGGCCACCACTTTTGTAGCTGTGGGGAGGCATTGTCAATTGCAGTTCACGCAAAATAAATTTAGTCTCGTATTACAATGCCTCTCTTGATGGTGAGTACATGCAATGAAGTCGAAATAATTAAGTTTGAGTCAATACCAATGCAGCAAAATATGAATGCACTCACACTATTCTTATCTTGAAAACCTGAATCAGATCTAAAACTCATAACAGCTCCCTGTGCGGTTGCTTAGAGTATACTCCAATTGACGCCAATTGAAAACAAACGTTATACATATGAAACCACGGTGTGTTTTACAGGATGGGCATTGAGCATAAGATATTCTAATTCTCGTCAATCGTTTGTAGTTGCCATAGAACAAAGAAAAATGAAATGAATTCCAACATCAAATGCGGAGCATTTTCGAGCTTTGAAGAACACGGCCTGCACTGGCATATGTCCATCCGGAAGCCAACACTGGCATTTGCTGACACTGGCCGTGGTCAGCGCTCGGAATTAAAAAAAGCTTCCAGCCCCCATTGCGCAGAGAATTTGAAAGGCGAAAAAGGGGCCTCGTCCGAGCAAAGCTGAGCTCCCTTCCACGGCGTTTGCATCAAGGAGCGGATTGGGAAGCGCGGCAGGCAAGCAGCTGTCTCCGCAGTGGTGGTCGAACGAAGAGACCCGGGGGGGCCACCGCGGTCGCTTTCATGGGACCATTCCAGGCCGCGAGTCCAAACCGCACTGGAGTTTCCTGCAGGTCCCGATAGGGGGCGGGGCATGCAGCACTTGGCAGTTTTGTAGAAATTGGCTCATTGTGGAGGCCAGGTGTCCAATTATCGTTGGTTTTTTGTTCTTTAGGTGCCTGTCCAGGTTTGCTGTAGTGCCACGGTAGCAGTTATGATACTTTATCACGAGTCGAAGCATTAGTGGGTGCAGTGGTAATTCACCTGCTGTTTGATTTGGGGAGCCGCGGAACAGTACATTTTTTTTTATATCTATGGTGTACCCTTGGTAGATTGATTGTGGGACCCAAGAAATGGAACCGTAGTGTACGTGTTTGATTTATGTACAGAGGGAAAATGATGTTCATGGCACTGCTTGTGCTGGGGAGGGGATACGGATTTGCGAGCACCACCCCGTTGTGCACCGCGTGGTGAGCGCACCCACGGGACGCAGCGGGATGCGGCTGACGCACGAGCGGGCGCGCTCGCGGCACTGCTCTGCACCCAAGACTGGAAAAAATTAGGAAGCGGCGGTGACAGACGAGGGCAGATGTGATGGGCAGCCAATGGCACAACGACAGCAAGCCTATCTCGGCATGTAAGGTGCGGTTGCGCAATAAGGAAAATGGTGGTAATACAAAAACGAGTTTACCAAACAATTGCAGAGGACAGAGCAGAAGACCAAAAGACGACCGGGAGGGAGGGCGCGAGGCTACAGGCGACGCGACGAGCGGTCCTTGTCGGCCAGGGCGTGGCGCCTCCTCCGCCGGCGATCGAGGCGCGCGTGCAAGCGGAAGCCGGTACGCGTGAGGTAGGTGGCGCAGGTGAGCGAGAAGGCGACGAAAATGAGGTGCTGCACGGGGGAGAAGCGGTGCTGAAACGGGTAGGGCCAGTGGCCACCGTTGAAGCGCGTACAAAAGACGGTCCAGAAGAAGTAGCAAATGCCGTAGACGTTGACGAGCAGGACGGCGCGCGGGCGCTTGATGGCGTGCTTGGCGAGCAGGTCGGCGTCCTTGAGCAGGCTGTCGACCAATGCGAAGAGCAGCGGGTTGAGGTGCAGTAGGGCCATATTGGCGTCGTGGTCCGGGACGACGAGGGCGCGCAGGCGGTTCATGGGGTGGAAGTGCAGGATGAGGTAGTAGGCGAGGCCGACGAAGGCGGCGAGCGGGAAGAGGACGGTGGTGACGCGGTGCACGACGGTCTCGACGGCGCGCGCGGGGCGCGAGCGGGCGCGGCGGCCCAGCTGCAGCACGGCGTTCATGAGGCACAGGCAGGCGTACCAGGTGCAGTGGAAGTTGGCGTGGAAGGTGAGGAAGACGGAGTCGCGGCCAAAGGCGACGGCGGCGGGGAGCGGGGTGCGGCCGGGGGCCTTGAGCATGATGAGCTGGACATACTGGGCGTAGAGGAAGTTGGGGGCGGCCAGCAGGTAGAAGAGGAGGCGGGCGACGCGGAGGAGGCGCGAGGGGGGGGCGGCGGCAGCGGCGGCAACGGCGGCGAGGCGGGGCGAGGGGGCGCGGCGGCGGCGCGGGGGGCGCGGGCGCGGACGCGGCTGCGCGTGCAGAGCGGAAGCCATAGCGGCTGCGGCGGGCGGGGACGCGGGTAGGAGGGGGAATGGAAAGGTGGGGGGGGGTGAGTGGGTGGGAAGGGCGGGCGCGCTCGGGGTGAAGTACAGCGGTACGCGGCGGGGCCGCGGGCTGGGGAGGGGACGCCGCGCCTTGCTGTGGCCACGGCGGATTTGAATTTACGCGTAATGCGGGGAGGGCCGGGCCAGGCAGGCGGTCGTGCGGGGGGGCGCTCAGCAGACGACGGCGGCTGCGCCGCCGCCGTCGCGGTGGTGGTCGTCGAGATCGTCATCGAAGTCATCGTCAAGGTGGTCGAGGCGGTCGGAGAGGTCGGCGTAGGGGTCGGGGCCGGGCGGGGGGGCCACGAAGCGGCGGCAGACGTAGTAGAGCTCGGGGGAGCGCTTGAGGCTGGCGCGCGGCTTGGCGGGGCGCGCGGAGGCGAAGCGGCGGCGCAGGCGGCGCAGCAGTACGCGCTCGGCGGCGCAGCGGCGCAGCTTGAGCACGAGGCAGCCGCCGGGGGCGAGGACGCGCTCGGCCAGCGCCAGCGAGGCGCGCGCCAGGCGCAGCGCGGCCGCGGCGTCGCGCGCGGCGTCGCCCGTCGTGGCCGGCGCGGCGTCGCTTAGCACGGCGTCGGCGCGCGCGTGGCGCAGCGCGGCCGCCACGCGCTCGCGCGTCGCCGCCAGCTCCACGCGCCCGCGCACGAAGGTGGCGCCCGGCACGGCCGCCATGCGCTGCACGTCCACGCACACCAGCTGCGCGCGCTCGGTCAGTCGCCCGCGCCGCGCCACGCTCGCGCTGTAACTAACTTACTCTGCCGAAATGCCGCCGCCGCGGCTCCGCCCGTTCCGCCGCGGCTTCCGCGGCCTCTGCAGCCTCCGCGGGCGTGGGCGGTGCCCACCGCTCGCGCGCGTCCAGGCGTACGTGTCGCGCCACCGCGCTGGCGAAGCCGCCCGGCGCCGACCCGACGTCCACGACGTACGAGTGGCGGCGCAGCAGGCGGAAGCGCTCATTGAGCTCCAGCAGCTTGTACGCCGCGCGGTTGCGCAGCCCCTCCGCGCGCGCGCGCGCCGCGTACACATCGCGCGCGCGCCGCGCCTGCCACGAGCACAGACCCCGCCGCATCGCCCGCACCGCGCCCGACATCGTCATAGCCGCCGCCGCGCCGCTTCCGCCTCGCGGTGCGCCACCGCCTCCTCCGCTGCCCCGAACTGGCTCTGCGATCCGGACGCGTCCCACCGGCTCCGCGATCCGGACGCCCCCCACCGGCTCCGCGATCCGGACGCACCCCACCGGCTCCGCGATCCGGACGCACCCCACCGGCTCCGCGAGCCGGTTGCCGCAATCGGCTCCCGGATCGCGTCGAGCCCTCTCTGCGCCTGCCGCGTGCCACCAGCGTCGCGCATCGCCCCGTCGCCATCGCAGCGCTCACATCCGTCGCCCCATTCGCCTCTCGTCCCCTCCACCCGCTGCATGGCGCCGCAGCCGCCGCCGTCGCCGCCGCCATGCAGCGCCCGCCGCTGCCGCCGCCCGCCGCGCCGTTGCACGCCACGCTCGCCGACCGCGCCGAGAAGCTCGACCGTCTGCACCGCCGCCGCGTCGCGCGAGCCATTGTCCTGCCCGCCGACGACCACCTCGTGCGCCTCGCGCTGCGCCGCAGGGCACACCCCGTCTGCCTCTTCGGCGAGGACGCTTACGACCGCCGCGAGCGCCTGCGCGCCCTCCTAACCGACGACGCCGTCGCCGCCGCCGCCGCCGCCGCTCCCGACCGCCCCCCCGACGTCGTCGCCGCTGCCGCTGCCGCTGCCGCTGCCGCTGCCGCTGCCGCTTCCGCTGCCGCTGCCACCGCCGGCGCCCCTCCTGCTGACGCCGACGCGCCAGCGGCCGCAGCCCCGCCGGCCGTCCGCACCGACGAGTTCTACACCGAGGGGTCGCACCAGCTCAGGGAGCTGCGCGTGCAGCTGGCGCGCGCGTCGCTGGCCGCCGCCGCCCGCCGCCTGCGCCTGGAAAGAGACGCCGGCCGCACAATAAAGCAATGGGAGCGCGACGAGCTCAGCGCCATGCGCACCGTGCGAGACGGCGCCCTCATCGCGTCGCAGCCCGGCGCCGCGCGCCCGTTCACCGCCATCTGCTACTGCCCCACCGACGACGGCGACCTCGTCGTCACCGGCGACTGGGACGGCCACATCGCCGTGTGGCAGGAGCGCGACGCCGCCATCACGTTGCGCTCCTCGCTGCCGTTCCATACCCACCGCATCTCCGCCACCCGCTTCCACAACGGCCTTCTGGCCACCGCCAGCGCCGACGGCACCGCCGTGCTCAGCGAGTACCGCCACGGAACCTTCGTGCGCACCGCCACGCTTACTGGGCACCGCGGCCGCGTAGCCGACGTCGCCATCAACCCCGTGCGCCCGACGCTCGTCGCCACCGCCGGCTTCGACGGCGACGCGCGCCTCTACGACCGCGGCGCCCCCGTGCTGCAGCAGCCCACCGGCCACCGCGTCGTCTTCCGCCTCGCCTTCCACCCCGACGGCAGCCTGCTGGCCACCGGCGGCTTCGATGGCGCCGTGCGCCTGTGGGACATGCGCTCCGGCCGTGCTGTTCTCACCTTTGGCGCCGCCCACGCCGCCGACGTCACGTCGCTGCTCTTCTGCCCGGCGTCGCCGTGCATCGCCTCCTCCGCCAAGGACAACTGCGTGCGCATCTGGGACCTGCGCCGCGCCCGCGCCCTGCACACCGTCGCCGCCCACGCCAACATGGTGTCGGCCACCGCCGTCGACCGCGGCATGCTGCTCTTCTCGGCCGGCTTCGACCGCTGCGTCAAGGCGTGGGCGCTGCACCGCGCCTGCGGGCTCGTCGCGTGCTGGTCGGGCTTCGACGACAAGATCATGGCGCTGGACTGCAGCCCGGACGCCTCCCGCGTCGTTGCTGCCTGCTACGATAAGACGTGGCGCGTGTGGGGTTCCCGCCGCCGCTCGCCGTGACTTTCGTCCACCGCCCGCCACCGCGTTCGCCACCACTTTTCGCTCTTCACTCGCGCCCCTGTTCAAAACAATATAAACTGCCATTACGGTGCCCGCTTTAAATCCACTCCCCATTTCAGCCTCCCGCCGCCGCCATAATACCGCCCCATAATACCGCTCCAGAATACCCCTCCCACATCCCTGGGCCACCCTCTCCCCCTTCCCCTTCCCCCCACCCCCCTACCTTACTGTGCCTTCGCTCTGAAAGCCCGCAGCGCGCGTGGCTGTCGCTACCCGTTGCTTGCGTCCTCCCCTCATGGAACACTCTCCGCTGCGCGGCTTGTGGCAGTTTCCGGCCACTGTAACCGCTCTATCCCTCTTGTCCGAGCCGCTTTCCTTCCCGCCGCCGTCTCCGTCCGCGCTCGAGATCGCCCTGCACCACCCTGCCCAGCACCCTCAATTGCTCTCTGATCTTCACGGCCGCCTTCTAGGGCTGTCGCTCGGCGCCTCCGCCGCCGCCAAATGGCTCACCGCCACAGCGCGCTTTGTGCGCGCCAACCAGAACCACTTCACACACGCCCTCGCCGCCTGCGTCGGCTGCGACGCCGAGCACCTCGCCGCCGACCAGCAGCCGCTCCGCTTCCCCACCGATGAGGACCACTACGCTCGCATCTCTGTCGTCGCCCGCCTGCTCGTTCTGCACAACATCGCCGAGCTCGTCATCGCATACCACGACACTCTGCTCTCCGCGGGCAGCTTCGCCGCCTATGACGTCGACCAAATCCGCTTCGCGCCGTTCGGCACCGATGCCGTCGGCAACGCCTACTGGTACTTTAACGACTTGGAACGAGTCTACCGCGAGCCGTCGCAGAGGGCGCGCGAGAAGGCCGACAGGCTTATTCGCTCCGAGCAGCTCGCCCGCGAGAGGGAATCCCAGCGCCAGGAAAAGGCCGAGAAACGTCGCGCCGCCCAGCAAAAGAAGGAGGAGCAGAGGCGGAGAAAGGAAGAGAGACGGCGCAGAAACGCCGAGAAATGGGCCCCTCGGGTTGCGGCGTCTCGGGTCACTCGCGCCGCGAGGAGGGCGAAAGAGTCGCAAATGGCTCAAGCTGCCGATCAGAGCGGACAGCAAGAGCAACCTGCAAATGGACCATCCACCAGACGCAAACCCAAAACTGAAAGTGCAGCGGATGAGGCGGAACAAGCGCCGTCTGCAAACGGCTCCTCGCAAAGGAGCCGCCCGGTGTCCAGCACGGAATCGATACCCCAGGCTGATGGTTTCGACCAGCAGGATGACCAACCCGCTACCAGGGGCCGGAGAGGTCGGAGACGGAAGGCTCAAACCGACCAAACTAGTCAGGTAGCTCCGAAACGACCTCGCAGGACGGAAATCACCTTTTCCGACCCGGATCTACGAATTTGCAAGGACTGGGAAGTCTTTACAACTGACGCTGCCAGCCTGCGCGATGTTATCAACCGTTTTAACAAAGACGAAAATCTACCGGCTATGGAACGCACGCTCGTGAGAGGGTTTTCCGAACATATACTGCCGGAAATTGAACAACACGAAGCAAAGAGAAGACGCGAGATGGAAAAGAGGAATCGTGCAGAGTTCTTGATGATGAATCAGAAGCGTTCCTCCAGAGTTCAGGCGATTGCCGAACGAAAGGAGAGGGCGGCACAGAAAGCAGCTCAGAAAGAAGAACAACTGCGCTTTGAGGAGGAGCGTATTGCCGTGCATAACTCGAGAATAGCCAAGAGTCTGGCTTTTGAGGAGAAGGAACAGAGTCAGGACATTAAACTAGCAAGAAAAAAATATGGCCTGGCGGAGGCGGTCGCCAGAGATGAAGAAGAAATTTTGAAGAACGAGGCGGAAACCAAGAAACTCATTGGTGTTCAAGTACGGAGGAGTTCTCGGACCTCGAAAGGCAGAAACTCTTGGAAGGAGCGTGCTGAAGAGTCACAAGATATCATGGAAGAGAAACCGTCTGCAGTCAAGAAGGAACCTGAAACTGTTGTACAGACTGGCAAATCACACTCGGAAGAGAGTTTAGACAAGAACATGAGAACCGATCAAGCATGGCGATCAGAGGAGTCTATTGAGGTTGAACCAAGAAGAAATTCATCATCAAACGGATTCGTTTCGAAAGCTGAGAAGGATGCAACTAAAAATGGAGTGATTTCGGGATCCTCCAAATCAGAAGCAGTCGACCCTTCTAAAGAACATGTATCCCTGCCAAACCCTGGTGCTTTGCTCAAGGATGTGGAAAGGATTTCGAGTTGCCCGCTGGAAACTACAATCGGAAAAGCCTACCAATGGGATCGCAATCAAGAAGATGGCATGCCTGTTTATGTTCTCGACAAATTCTTTTTCGCATATCGTGATGACTTTGGCGATGCACCCTTGGAAGAGAGCGAGTATCGGGGAGCTGAGATGTTTGGACTGGGAATACTGATCCCCCCATTGGAGTCTTCATCACAAGTATCTCGTGTAGAGATTCCATCGATCATGGATTGGGTAATTGAGTATGGCTCGATTCCCAAGTTATGGGTCAAGTCAAAACACGCATGGTATGAATTGCGTAGACCGGCAATTGAATACCGTGAAGTGTTCGCATCAGCGCGGCGGAAATATGAACTTTGCGTAAGGATCGCCATACTTGGGGAGACAATGAGAGGTACACAACTAGAATATAATTCTATGGTCAAGTTTCTCAGTATGCGCTACGGAGACATGAAATCTTATAAGGAAGCTGAGGTTTTGGAAGAAAGATTCTTCATAATGTCACAGATGGAAACCCTGAATAGGCGTTCACTGCTACAGTCAGGTTTCTTAAAATCCTTGAACAAAAAGATCCGAGAGGATAAGAGACGAGAACATCTTGCTCGAGCTCGGGTGAGGTCACAGAAGCACAAAGATGTCACGGAAAGTCAGGGAGACACCAAAGACGAATCTGACTCGGACATCATCGGTTGTAGTAACTTGCAGACAGTGTGGTGATCATGGACTGTCTTTGAGTCCAAAGAAATAGGATTTTGTATGAAGAAGAGACGATGTACGTAGGTTGCAAGTAGAATCTCACTCGCCATTGGCTCTTATGAATTAAATTCTGGCCTCGTATTCGAATGCGCCGCAGTCCGCTCACGTAACCGTTCGGTCTATATTTTGACAAACCTCACAGCCTTTAAATTACCGTAAAGTCTGTTTCAAATGTATAGGACACCTGGCATTAGGATGCAAATCATCGTTTATAGTAATGTAGTGCTACAAAAATCAGTTTTCAAAAAACATTTAGTTGCAAAACCGTTTCAAAGTCATAGGATATTTCTCTTTCCAACTTCATTTTGCGTTCTTCAGTAGTTGATTTTCGCTACTAAAGTATGTACTAAATAATACTAATTCAACGATTTTTCATAGCGTTTCCCTAACGTCCCTTACTTAATATATTCATGGTTTTCGCACTATTTCCAATACTTTCCAAATCAAAATCTGTTTAGAATGGCCTATAATGGCCATAAACCACTCAAATAAAGTACATCTTATTCATTTTCAAAAGGGTTAAGTGACTTCAACGCGCAAGTAACTGCGTGGCATTAATTTATAGATAGAAACGAACGTTTTTCACTTTTGTAGACTACTAAACTGCGGAGCTATCTTGGTGAAAAAGCGTTTTAATTTTCTGATAAGATATGTAACAGTTAATAAAACGCTGTGTGAAAGCATTTGAAAGCCATTTATAGTCTAGAGTTCTTACTGAAAAGGCATTTTTTATGTACTTCTAATCATCAAGAGTCCACTTCATAACATAATTTAAGCTGTAATAGAACTTTACTATGTTCAAATATTATTTGCTCTATTATGATTTATTATAGGAATATGTAAAACACTGTAGTTCATTTAATATTCGTAATCCAAAGTTTCACTCAATTTAAAATACTTCTTTTTCACAGTTTTTTTAATATTGCTAAGAGCACATTCCGGTATCTTTTTTTAATTATGTTAACCTTCCGAAATAAATTGTTGTCTAGTTGCATAAACAAAAAAATTTTATGTGTTTTGTAGTGTAATACCCCAAAGAGAACATTACCACAAAGGATGTCCGAACATCTCTCTCGCGAGGTTGTTAAGGGACAGAGCCGTCCTTGTGCGCGGTACACAAACCGGGCGTAACTCCGGGGCAAAGCCGTCGCAAAGGGTGCAGGAGGAAGATGAATGGAGAAACACGGAATCCGGCAAGTCCAGTAGTTGTGGCCGTTTCTGTAAGTACGGTGAGATTTACTTGTAATATCTCGGGCCATCTCGGCGTGACCGGGTAACATATTGGGCGGCACAGGTCTCGGGCAAGCCGCGCTGAGCAGGTGGGGCACGTAGTCTAAAAGTGATAAACCGGAGATCCGGTGGAGATAACCTCATACGAGGACGAACCCAAAAGAATGGATGGATAGTCCAAAAAATGGTTCTCGACGTCACCTGCGGTTGACTTCCGTAGTCCACGGTGTACTTCTCCAAGGTGGAGAGAGATACCCGCATGGGCGGCAAGTTCAGACCGAAGATCCGGCTTGGTGCGGTTTACTGGGCGCGACGACCGAAGTGCCTTCACGCCAAGTACTGTAGCTTTAGGGCCGAAATGGCCGAAATAACTAAATAAATAAATTAGCGAAAAGATACTAAATTAACTGTACAAGGCAAACGCCAACGGGCGCACATACTGAAGCCATCCGGCCGCGCGCGGCTGCCACGCGCGTGCCAAGGCGCGCGACACGCGCTGTGTCGGCTACTCCGGAACTCTCCGCGTAAACGGACGCGAGTCGCCCTCGCGACATTAACCGTTCTCATAAGCGCGGACTAACCGGAATTCGGTGAATTGGCAAAGTGCCGATGAAGAACCTCCCTGTAGGGCGTTGCACTTCATATCCCCCCCCTTAAAGACAGAGCGCTCACCTTGGCAAGGATGATCCATGGCGGAAAGCAGAAATAAGAGCACGCCCGACTCGCCAGCTTCCGGAACTCCGCCTCGGCGGCCAAAACGCGCTCCCTGCGAATCCTCTCCGACAACTTCGGCTAACGTTTCCAGCGAACGCAACATGTCTGAACGCACTACGAACCACCCCGAAAGTGGCTTTACCGGCTTCCGCTCGGTTCCGATTCCGCGGCGTAGCCGCACTCCGCCTGAAGAAGAAGCCCCCGACATGTGAAGCGAAGATGCGACAGCCGCTCATGCGGATACTGCGACCTCGGAATCGCCTGAGACGGGAAACCCGGTCATGGCGCACCGGCCAATTGGTGTGGTGTTTCATGGGCAGGTGCCAGTACACCTCTGGCCGACATACGACGCCATCATGGCGGCCGACCCGAGAACTCGGCGAGGAACCTCGATTTTGAGTCATGCTCCCTGGTTCCACCCGATTGCAGTCCGCGACGAGCCGCTAATTGGTGCCTATACCGACAACTCCAGCGATCTCCCCGGGGGAATTCCCAGTGTGATTACCATGTCCTAAACCTGGCGCATACGCATCCCGGTGCCGTCGTATGCCCTCACCCGCCGTCGCGTCGAATCCTTGGAAGAGGCCTATTGCGCGTTAATCCAAATTGCACACCTCCGGCAGTTCCGGGCACCGTTTGAGACCCCGATGGGGAACCGTGTATCCTTCGACGTCCTTTTCTACCACACGCGCGGGGAGATTGGTCATTGCGGTATGCTTCACCAACTGGAGGTCGCCGAGTGGCGGGGCTGGGTCTGTGTGCGCCAAGAAACTTTGTGCTGGACGCGGTCTATCATTCAAGCTGAGTATTGGTACCTATCCCGGCAGAGCCGATCACGCTTCCCGCTGAATTTCATCCACCTAGAGCAGCGTTGGAGAGCCCGAACCGGCTTCTTCGTACCGTATCAAAACACGGAGACCGAGGGCATTGCGCCGCGTGGCCGGAAGTTGCGGTATGTCCCGATTCCGGATTGGTGGGCCCCTGTCGAAGCATACTGGGGGTGTTTCTTCGAGCTTCTCCCGATTTTGACATACATGCACTCCATCACGGTAGACGATCCCTGTTCTCGGTATTGGTCTGTCTTCATCACACAGTGGGCGGTCCGCACTGCGGCTTAGATCCTTGCCGAGGCGTATGACCAATACCATCTTTGGGATATTCCACCGCGGCTGCGGAGACCTATCCGTAGCTTGAACATGAGCATCTCCTTCAGGGGTGAAACAAACCAGAAAGAGATGCTAGAATTGCTCGATTACATCGACCAAGTCCGTTTGGACGAAGTGCCGCGACAGAACTCCCAGCGGAGCCAGCCACATCGCGGGCCCAGCTCTGGTCTTGGGCGTACCACGGCAAACCTGGCGACTTCGTGTACGTCGATCCGTGGGAATACATGGAAATTAGCCTTGCGAAGGCGAAGGTTTATCGCAAGGCGCCCCGGAGGATCCTGGATGACCACCCTTGTGGATGCATCGATACCCACGGCTATCAACGTGCCTATGCGGAGGGTGACCACATGATGTATCAGGAACCCGTTGCGGCGTTCGGTGATATTATCCCCGAATCGGGTGGAGCAAAAGACGGGGTAGACAAGGCGCCTGCCGTGCAGAGGTATACCGCGGTGGAGGAAGACGACCTACGAGACTGGAGCACTGCGACCCTGGCGGCCGATCCTGAGAACCTTACTCCGGTTCCCCCTCGCGCGCTGCGACCCGGGCAACTCCGCCTTTCACGGCGGGAGTTACCGGTTCCTCCGCATATTCTGAGGCCTCGGTGCCTCGAAGCGATGTCATTGCGCAGTTGCTCCGAAAGGTCGGGCTTCGCCCTTGGCAGATTTCGAGGGATGTCGCCGCGATGCCGGAGCCACTTGCAAACCACCCTGTTGGAAGTACCAGGTCTCCTGAGCGGCAGGGATAACCACTCCGCGCCATGAGAACTTTCCCGGATAGGATAACACGGAAAATGCGTGTGATTTGCGTCTTCAAGTAGAAAGCCCTGCGGACGTCTTTGCTTGCCCTTGTTCTTTTCTCTTGCGCGAGCGCGCATCGAGCAATCGTCACCGGCACATGTCGAAAAATGTGCCATCATTGACGTAAGACCCGTGCTCGTGGCGACCCGCATTGCGCGATGAAGCCAGCGCGCTGGGTGAAAAAACCAAGATAATTAAAGGGGCGAAAAAAAGATGGGGGGATGAGGTCATGTTCTACTGTCAACGTCCACACTGGGTGGAGTTCATTCCGTTCTCGCGGTTCCTTATCCCACCTTTGACTGATCCAGTGTCTCCGGCAGAAAGATTCCCGCCTTGCGGTGATACAATGGAACTGCCGAGCGGGGTAGATGCTCGATCGGCTCTAGCGTATCCCAAATCGGGTCATACCCGTACCAACGGACTCGGTACCGGATGCTTCCCTGTGGGTCCACTTCGTGTCCGACATCTCGGTCAAAGACGAACTCTTGGATGTACACCTCCTGGCCTTGCGGCATTAGTATGACGCCTGGTGCGTTCTGCTTCCCTTCGTGGGGCCATATATCCCTCAGCAGTGTTTCCGGAGAAAGCGTTCGTCCCGTCTCCTTGTCTCCTCGGTCTCCCAAACGAGTTGTCAGGGGCTCTGTTGAGTTTGCGGGCTCGTGTTCGGCTGGCTTTCCGGACAGAGAGTTCCGCGTTGCGGTTTGCGACTGCTCAGCGGGTGGTGCCATGGCGTCATCGAGAGTGCCAATTGGCTGTGCCTGGACTGGGTCCGTGAGACAGGTTCGTTCGCGATCAGGCTCCGGGGTATGCGTATGTATCTGCGAGAGTGCGGCATCTGTCTCCATAGATCCGTTCGTGGTTTCATCCGCGATTGCGGCCCTAGACGTTTTCTCTTCCGGGTGTTCCGCGCTGTTCTCGCGAGCATAGATTAGCGCGATAACCGCATTCCGTCGCGATGGCGAGGGACTCCTAACCACTATTGAGCGGTCGGCTTCCCCCCCCCTTAGACGGAGCGGCAACCCGTAAGCGCGCCGTTACCATTGAGCGGGGATACGCGCCACGGAAAGGTGGTCAAAACAGCGTGAGCTGGCGAGCCGGCGGAGCTGGGACGCCCTCCAGTGACGGAAGGTCCGAAAGTACTGGCGTGGGATTGCGAAGCACCGCAGGTCAGGAGACCATAGTGCTCGAAAGGCCGGATACCGGGACACAAGCATCGTCGGTCGGTGAGCCCTCATGTGAGGGAGGAGGCGCTTGTACGACGCGGTCGTGGGACAGGCGCTCCTGTTTCTTGCCAACGACGATTACCACGGAGTGGTGGTCGGAGCACACAACCCTGAAGGGACCATCCGCTACGGGCGAGAGCTTGTGGCGACTGTCGTCCTTCGCGGTCTGGAAGAACTCCTTACTGAGAAACACATACGTCGCAGGGTGGACAGGCTCTTGCGGGTGCCTGCGTAGGCGGTCATAAACTTTCCGCTTGTGTGCAGCCTGAGCACACTCCATTGCCTTCAAAGCGACACTGACGAGCTTGCCAAGCCATTCCTTCCACCGCAGGTGGTATTCGTCGAACGATGGTAAAGAATCCGCCTATGCATGCTGTTCCAACCCCAACGGTGGAGGCGTCCGCGACAAGACCAGCTCGAATGGAGTGATGCCGATAGTCCGGTGTACCTACGTATTGTACGCATATATCACGGCATCCGTGAAGAGATCCCACGAGCTGGGGTGATCCGCGGCATAGTTGCGTAGCGACGCGAGTAGTGTCTGATTGAATCGTTCAACCTTCCCGTTAGTTTTCGGATGATAGGTCGTGATAAAGAGGTTCTTCACATCCAATATGCGGCAGACGTCTTGAAAGAAACGTGACGCGAATTGCTTGCCGCTTTCGGATAGTACCTCAACAGGAAGTCCATAAACGAAAACCCAGTGCGTTACAAACGCTTGTACAGCCGCAAAAGCGGAGATCGTCCATACGAAAACTCTCCGAACCATCTTCGAAAAGCGGTCAGTAATTACGAGTGAAAAGGTGTTTCTTTTTTTCGTCTTCAACAGCGGACCGAGAATGTCGACTGCGACAAACTCGAGAGAGGCCCTGGCAGGGAATAGCTTCAACTCGTTGGAATTTTTCAGAATTTTGACCCGGTTCTTTGCGCACTGTGTGTAAAACAGCATTTGCGTAGCAATCTACCGCCATAGCTGGCCAATAAAAGTCTCTGCGAAAGGTTAGATAAACTTTACTCCCACCCGGGTGACCACCGAGCTTCGGGTAATCTGACAGTTGAATAAACCTGGGCTGGAGGGAAGGGGGCACCCCAATTTGCTGGTAACGCTCCACTTTCCGGACCAGGTAGCCCGTGTCGTTCGTATCGAAAGTTAGGTGTTCTGCACCGTTCAGACAGGCATGTCCCTCCATGCAAAATGTGATCCCGAACTGTTCTTGGATCACTTCCTCCGTACTGATCGACGTCAAGTTCCCCTGCGGGGCGGGCTTGACGTCGTCGGGAGCGAGGAGCTCGTCCATTACGTCGGAGCTAACCCCATCGGTGGCCCAGGGCGAAGCTTCCGGGTTTTTCCCTTCGGCAACGAAGCAGAGGATTTCATCCTCGTCGGCGTCGCCGATGGCTTCTCCCTTGGTGGACAAACGTGATAAAGCATCGGCTTGCACGTTCTATGCGCCCTTCTTGTAAACCACGTCGAACGTGAATTCCGCTAAGAAGAGTCTTCCCCGCTTCAAGCGGCCTGATGGATCGACAATACTTATCGGCCACCTCAAAGAGGAATGATCCGTGAATACAGTGAAGTGCAACCCAGTCAGATAGAAGCATAGTGCGGAAAGCGCTCATACTACGGCGATGCACTTCTTTTCCGAGACGAAATAGTTCCTCTTGTAAACGTTGAAAGTCCTGGATCAGTATCCAATTTCTTTTGCGCTCCCCTTCGGATTTTGTCTGAATCAGTGCAGAACCCACTTGGAGGTCATTGGAGCCTTTATCTGCGGATTACGGGAGGCCCAACTTCAGTAGTGACAGGATTGGAGCTGTTTTCACTGCCGCGATCAGGGACTGGAAAGCAGCCGACTGATCGGTGGGGAATTGCGAAAGCTTCGACGGCTGCCCTTTCCGTAGTAACGCCTTAAGCGGTGCGGCGGTATTTGAGAAATTCGATATAAACCGTCGATAGACGTGGACTACTCCAAGGAAGGATCTCAATTCCGTATGCGTACGGGGTTCTTGCGTCTCAGTGAGGGATTTGACTGGCACTCTTTCCATCATAAGCCGTCCGGGACGAATGATGTGACCTAGGTGTCTGTAAATAACTCACAATTTCTGAACTTCAGGGTGATAGCTGCGTCACGCAGTACCGTCATTACGTCCTGCATATTGGTGAGATGATCTTCGAAGTTGTTGGAAAAGATGATTATGCTGTCCAGGTACACAAGGCAAGTCCGCCACGTGAATCGGTTAATGAGGAGATCAATTGCCTTCTGAAACGTGGCGGGTGCATCAGTCAGACCAAAAGGCATCCGTTTGAAGTGGTAGGACTCAAAGTGACACACAAATGCCATATTGTCACGGTCTTCCTCCCTGACAGGAACCTGCCAGTAGCCCCAATTGGATTCGAGAGCCGTGAATACGGAAGCATCCTCGAGTGCGTCTATGCACTTGTTAATCCGAGGAATCAGGTAGGCATCCCGAAGAGCCTTAGCATGAAGCCGGCATTAGTCTACGCAGAACCTCCATGACCCATCCACTTTAAGCGGAAGGACCACGGGAGACGCCTATGGAGATTATGTTGGCTCTATGACTCCGGCACGGAGCATGCCGTCTAATTGAAATTATTCCTCTTCCCGAGCCTTCGGCCCAGCCCTATATGGGTCTTGCGCAATTGGCCGAGTGTTCTGTTTCAAATCTATCCGATGCTCGGTGCAATTATTCTCGCCTAGCGAGCCAACCCGCATCAGAATATATTCCCGCAACATTACGCGGAGACGCTCCCAATGCGAGGCGGGCACACGGGAAAAGTCCAGTTTTTTGAGAGCTCTCAAGAGTTCCATCCGGTCATAGCCCGTCGGACGTGGGGCCGTCGGGGTCGGACTAACCTGGCACTCAGGAGTTCCCGTTTCCACGGTACCTTCCGGTAGAACGGGTACTACGCTGGGGGCGGAGTTCACCTCCACATCGGTTGCCTTCGTCGGTGTTTTCTGAATGCTAGTTTGACAATCAAAAGAGAAAGAATTAAAATGGACGGATATCGACTCTTAAAACCCACTTTTGAATGAATCAATTTCCATTAAAATATTTTCACACATTCAACACTGCTAGTTTTTTGA
>JAHNZQ020000092.1:410834-449157 GCA_019155205.2 Gracilaria vermiculophylla | reverse complement strand
GGATGGGCCACAGACGCCAACAACGGCACAAGCCAAACGCTCCATCCTAAGGCGATATGAGAGCGCACTCTCCCTCGCGAAGGAGAGGCTCACCGCCACGCAGAGGAGATACAAACGGGACTTCGACCGAAAGGTTATGGAAGGTCCACACCTGAAGGGAGGCGACGAGGTGTTCCTCGATAAACCCAAGAAGAACTCCGAGGAACCGCCGGACGTCACGCGCAAGTTAGCGCCGACCACCTCAGGGCCCTTCAAAGTCCTGGCCACCTACAGGGATACTGTCGCCATTGAGGTGAATGGGCTTAGGGATGTCGTCTCCCGTGATAGAGTGACGAAAGTCCCAACGCCCAGCATTCCAGGAATGTCCGTCACCCCACCTCAGGGACAACGCGCGGAGATTTCTCATTCGACCACCTCAGGCGCGACAACACCACGGGATACTGGGAACCGCGTCACCGCTCTCGGTGAACCAATCCTGGAGGCTCCAGATGCCATCCTGACCCCTGAAGGTGACATCCTTTACGCGGTGGACCATATCGTCTCGCATCGGCAAAGCCCTGCAGGAGTACTGTACCGCGTCCGCTGGTGTGGGTACACCTCGAAGGACGACACGGAAGAACCTCCGGAACATATCCCGGAGAACGTCCTTAGGCGATACCACGTCAATCTGGTGCGGAAACGCCTCTCCACATAGGCGCTTCCGTTTAAGAAAGGGGGAGGGGGCACCCGACCGGAGTGTTTTTCGCCTCCGCCGTCTATCCCCCACCTAGAGGTTTCCTTTCCGCGTCCAGGATGCTGTGCTCGCTTTTTCGCATGCTCCTACGGTGGCTTTTTGTGTCGCTGAGCTTGCGGGCACGGCCTATGCATGTTTGGACTACCGTTTGTGGCGCTTCTGCTCCATCCGAAGGATCTTTTATTGGTCAGGGTCCTATCATCTACAGGTCACCGAACCGCGATGAATACTCCGCTTCGAGGCGCGCTTTCGCTGTGAGCGCTTGGCTATCAAAGAACTCCGACAGGCTTTCCTTGAGGGACGCCATCGAGGCTCGGTCTGTCCGGGCCTTATGGAGCTCTAAGACCCAAGCACACGCCTCGCGCAGAGCCTCCACAGGAGAAGCCGGAGCAGGACGGCCTGTCACCAGGCACACCTGCACCAACTCCTGAAAGGCAGCCTCCAGAGCCCCAGAGGTAACTCCTCCCGAAGGCGCACCCGATGCGGCCACCTCCGTTGACGGCGCAACAACCACCACGGAGGGAGCTGCAGATGGCGGGCTAGCTGAGACAGGAGCTCCCCGACGGGATTTCGCGGGTTCTGCAGTGGAGGACGGCAATGCCAAGGGCGGAGTCGGTGATGCCGGAGGTGACGGTGGTGAGGGATCTGGAACGCTCCGCAGGCGAGGCTGAGTACTCGGCGCAGGGACGCTCCACAATCGGGGTTGCACCACTGGTGCCGAACGTACCGGGACGAGAGTAATCTCATCCTCTTCCATTGGAGACACCGCGGCGACCACTGCGGGAGCACTCGGCTCCGCGGCGGGTCGCGGAGTTTTCACCTCAGGAGGTGCGCCAATATCCTGGGACGGAGCCGGTAACCGACGGGGCGCATCAAACGCCAGAGTCTCCATCAAAGGGTCGTAGTCGGGTACCCGACGCCGTGGCACCTGAGGAACCCGAGATGCCAACAGACGGGGAAAGGCAGGGTATGCGTGCCCACCATCGTCTCCATTCGGACTCCTCACAATGGGGTGAAACTTGTCCTCGCCGTAGTCGTACCAGAGGAAACCCGGTGTGTCACGCCACGCCACCTGGAGGTTGTAAGCCAACAGTGTCTCCCGTCGGACTCGCTCTATGCGGTGCCCTTAACCAGATTTTGGATGCCGAAGGAGCGCAGGACCCGTATGATGGACGCCGACAAGGGAAGCAAACGCCCGGCGGTCGGCTGATACGACGAGTCCTAGTAGAGGCGGCCGTCGCGGCATTGGGTATAGGAAGTTACGCCTTCGTCCGCCGCTTGAAGGTACGCCATCAGGGTGCCGACCGCAAACTCCGTCGAGGCGACCAACATGACGAACCGCCCTAAGGAGTCATGTGGATCCAGAACCTCAGAGGTACGATACGCGAAGGTTATGGGAGTCGCCACGCAGAAATGCGGGGAATCCCAATGGTCCCTCCAGGAGTCGTTCAACTTCAGGTAGTACTTCGGACGTTACCCGGAGGGCATATCATGGAATTCCGTGTTATGCCACCCGTAGAAGTACCCAAATGCAGTGCGTACGCGAGTTTCGTCCGCGAGGTGCGTCCCCCATCGATTCCGATTGAGCCAGTACAGGCGGTCGTATGGGGGATCGAAGGGTAGCACCGCAAGCGCGGAGCGTCCATCGGCGATGCTTCCGGATCGCCCCGCTCTCTGGTGCGAACTCTCCCTGTGGAGCAGGACCTGGAGGCGCGCCTGGCTCTCTCTATCTTCCGCGCACCCCAGGTAGAGCGTGTCGCAGTGTCCTACCGTGGTTGGAGCATTGTCACCATGTACTGGAGTGTGAAGCCAATGGGCGCGGTATGCATCGACGCGGTTCCACTTCTGGTCGGTCCACGCAATTTCCGGGACGGCGCGGAATCGCATCGCCTGCAGGTACGGCCCGAAATGGTTAACGGGACACGGGAGACTCACGCGCATATCGTGGAACGGGACGAACACCCGCGTGGCGCGATGATCGAAGTGTTCTCCTGGGCGGAATGGTGCTCCGGTCGTGGTGTGATACACCTCAGGATTGGAAGGGGATGTCGGCGCCGGAGTAGGAAAGGACATTCCGAAGGTGTACGAAGCAGTGTGAAGGGCGACCGAACGCGTGGTTGCACCTGAGGAGAGAGACCTGACACCGCTCGGGGATCGCTTAGACGCTATATGTACAACCGCCGAGGGAGCCCTGTCGAGCCGCCATCGTGGAATCCGAGGCGAAGCCGGGAGACCGGCATCTGGCGAGTTTTGGAGCACCATCGCGGGGCTTGCGCTCATATCCAATGGAGAACGACGGAGGTGCGGACGAGAAACTCATGAATCCGGCGCCTTCACGGAGATATGATGAGCGGACGCGAAGAAGCGGGTGTTGCCAAAAGAAGTAACCTCGGAGGAGTCAGAGTGGCTAACGCCTCCAGGGGGTCGGTATCCTCGCCGGGCTGACCCACGCTCCGTCCACGGAAGTTGTGCGCTTGCACCGCGCGCGGTGCGCTGAAGGATGCAGGCACTCGCGCTGCCGACTGGCGCAGCAGCACCGGAGGGTGACACCAAGAAGGAGCGGATGCGGCCGGGTGAAGGAGAAGCAGAGCCTTCGAACGCCGCAAGGAGTGAAACGCAAGCCCCCGGCAACACACCGCGCGGAAGAATGGAGAAGAGAAAGAACGCCTGAAGGAGAGAACGGCTGAACCGCCGGAGGCCGCACGTGCTGCAACACCGATAGTAGCCACCCCAGGGATCAAGAAAGCGGAAGATGCACCTTGTGGACGTGGTGCAAGTCAGGAAAGGGGGTATGTATTACAGTGGCTCCTACGGAAAGAGGGTGGTTTGGCCTTAAGGTGTAATATTCCTAAGGAGGGCTCGTATTTTATTAGCTAGGCCACGTGGTGCATAATCTCGCCCGCGTGTGCTACAGTATCCTTGAAGAACGGTAGAAATATTATTTTTTTTAGTTAATTTAGGCAGGTAATTAGTACAGTAGTGAGACCTGCCGAGGTGGACTCCCGGCTTGATACTTAATCTGCCGGTTGAGTTCCACCTCTGGGGAAGTAGAGAGAAACACCCTTGAGTCTTCTTCTACTTTTCCGGTTGGAGTCTCTTGTCTATCTACGCAGGTTTCTAAGCCGGCGGTCCCCAGGTCGCATCATAGAAGCGCCTGTACGAGCATTTTCCGCCCAGTGAACCTCCCCCTCCGCTTGGTGTTTGCGGATATCCTTTCAGAATTCCCACGGCTCGCGACAGCGGATACCGGAGACCATCTTTAGGAATACGCGCCTTTGGAGTCACCAAAACCTCCTAACGGACGTTGTGCTCTACTACCTCGAGAGGAGGGCTGACAGTACCACACATCCATCCGGGGTGTCGGGTACGAATCGCGTACTGTCACCTCGTTGAGGCGTTTGTAGTCAATACAGAACCTCAAGGAGCCCTCTTTCTTTTTCAAAAACACCAACGGGGAGGCCAATTTGGAATGGGAGGCCTCGGCAATGCCCTTCTCTAGCATCCGGTGGACCTCATCGCGTTCTCATTAACGCGCATGTGGTCCAGCCCTCCTCGGGAGTTGGTATGCCGGTTTCGGACTAAGTGTGAGCTGGATTTTGTGCTTGGGCAGGCTAACCTGGCTCAGGCGCCCAGACCAAATGTCCTCAAAGACGGATAGCATCTCCACTATCCTATGGCGATACTCATCGAAATCTTCGCCAATTTGGAGCTTCTTCTGCCAGGTGTCAGGATTCTCTTGCTCTGCGGCCGTTGAAGTCGCTTCATCCTCCATGGTGACCATTACACCCCGGTAACGAGGTCTTCCACACGAGAAAGATGAGCCATTCCTGCAGGGGCGGAAAGGGCCAGGCTGACAACAGTTCCATTCTGGAGCCGTAACGGGAACTCCTTGAGGTTGGCGAGCATGATCCTGACGAGAATGTTCCGCACTATTCCCATAACACCGTTCTGCATCATGGAGTGCTGCTTCGTCTTCAGGTGTGGAATCCCCTGTAGGAGGGAAAAACCAGATGCAGAGGTCTGCACCCAAACTTTGGCCTGACTCCTCACGGGTATTTTGATGCTCTTCACAACCCGGAGCTTATTTGAATGCGTCTTCTTTGAATGGTTACCTTACGTGACGCGTATTGGCGTCAGGTCCTGGATATGCGGACACGATACCTACAGGGGCGGCATCGTGAAATGTCACCTTCCGCAGGCGTGGGTAAATTCCACGTACATATAGATCCACAAAAGATGTGTCCAATATGTATTGTGTCGGCACGTTGGTCGCCACGACGAACCACACTTTCACCTGTACGGAGCCCAGCCGGAGATACAGGGGTATCGCTCCAAGGATGTTCAATGCTCGAAGCGATTCATCGCGCACCGTAGGGAGCTTTCCAGTCTCCAAGGACCCGAGAGCCGACCGCGAGAGCACATCGGCGTTCACCAGATTGGGGCCAGATCCGGTATCGAGGATAGCGCGCACCGTGATGGAGGCGAGCGGGGAACATCCGATAGAGGCGAACACTTTGTAATTCTCACGGCGGAGCGTGCAAACAGAATCCTCAAAAGGCGTGGAATGGGTCCAACGGGATTGGGGGGCCCGCCGATTCTGCGTTGACGGAGCAGACGGCTTTTCCCCCAATCCCAAACGCGACCTCCGTGGAGCTGAGAGTCAACGGTAAGAAGCCACACAGAGCCTCTACGCGTGGCCCTGAGGGTTTTCCGGGTTGGAGGGGGGCTGAGCTCCAGTAAGGGACGGCTATTGCGGTTGCGCATCGAGATGCGATGTGTTCCCTTGGGATGCAACCTGTTTGAATACCGGCATCTGCGCTGCTGGTGCAAGTGAAAATAGAACAGGATGCACTCCCAGTGGAGCGCGGTAACCGCGGTTTACTTGAGGGGAGCAGATGTCCCGATACGCGGTTAGGTAAATTCCACTCTCCGTTGGTGTGTCCTTCAGGTGCTAGTAGTTCTTTCCCGGTTCGTGCAGGATGGCGGCCGTAAATGCTGGGGTGACAGTCGTACAGTGTACTAGCTCTCGAGAAAGCAATTCCTGAAAGGCAGTGGGTAGCCTCGAGGGTTCGCGAATCGGACACTCCCGTAAGATCCTGCCAAAGCGTACAAAGTGGGAGACGAGGGTGTCCTCGTCCCTGACAGTACTCCCTGATATGAGGCGTATGTTAGGGCAAGGGCCTCTTGCTACCCCGCAAGCGTGAGCTCGTCGACCTCTTCTGTAGTGCTGGAGTCCAACATCAGCTCGGATGCCCGACGGTTCCTTCAAGCCGTCGGTTTATCCGAAAGTAGAGCGTGGCTGCGATAAACGTCATTGTGGGTATCCCGAGAAGATTCCGCGAGACGCGTTTGCTCCGTATAGGTGGTCTTTGGGTGCGTTTTCAGGTGATTACGCACCCTCACGCGTATCGAGGGAAGGAGTCTTTCGACAAACAACGACTTCAACCTCCGTTTGGAGTACACGTTCCCGCACCGTAGGGCCTTTGTCCACAGCTTCTGTGAGAACTCCGTCTCTGTCATCCCCGTGCTCTGCCTATGGGAGGTGACTTCAGCGTCAGCATCTGCTATCACCTCGTGCTTTGCGCACCTTTTGAGGAGAAAGTTCACCGCCACCGGATACGTCGTCAAGATCTCCGTTCTACGGTCATCCACAATGGTGCTCTCCCACGTGAGGCGCGGCTGCACCAGCGAGTACGCTTGGCCCGTGAGATAGAACTGAAAGAACCATACTGTGGCACCTTCATGGAAATCATTGGTGGTACATGCTGAGCGGAAGCGCGTAAGAAAATTCAACACCAAAATCGCGTCTTCGCCTGAGAAGGAGTGCTTCTTCATTTGAATATCTATGCGGCGCTGGATCTTCGTGAGTCGTTTAGCGACCGACGAGTCGTAAAGAGTGGAGCGATCATTCAATCTGTAGGTGTCATAATCCACCACTTTGGCGAAGAGGTCGTTAAGAGGGACGAACTTCCTGAACCTTCTGCTTTCTCTTTGGGAGGTATACTGTCCTTGGAGCTAGAGCTGTTTATGGATTCAGAGTCTGAGCTTCTCTCCGAATCGGTGTCTCGCTTTTTTCTTTATCCCTCTGTTTCTTTCGGCGTCTTTCCTGGAGGTGGTCTGGGTTACTGACGATACCCCCGTTATTGCGATCCACCCGAGGAGTATCCTGTCCTTCTCTTTTTGGCCAAATTCCTTCGCGAACGGTATCCTGTCCTCTTCCGCAGGGCATCAGGTCCAGAAGGTGCATAGGAAGATTCTTAAGGTGGTCCGCTTTCCCTACGGCAGTATCCTTTCCCCCTCTGGTGTAGCGGGTGGCACCATCCTGTCTTTCTCTGCCCGGGGTCACCTTAGGTGTTGATAGAGCAAACCTTTCCTGTACGGAAGAATAAGTTTGAAACGCCGCTGCGGGGAGCAGCTGCGCGGTTTGGGAACGAACCACCGCACGCATGAAATCTGAGATCACCTCTAGTGTCTATCAGACCAGTGCAGTGACCTCTTATGAGGCCAAATTGACCTCATATGAGGTCAGCGCACCATCACGCCAAAATTTTTAAAATATTGAAATCTGATCCGTAGACCTTTACATTTGGAATTTAAAACTTGAAAAACGGCCTACGGAGCTAATCAAGTTATGCAAAGATCTGTCTTCAATGCACCATTTCATAGATGCTGGTGACAACCGCAACTGATTCAACAGCTACAAATGTTTTTTGAGTGTTGTGGACATGGTTCGGCGCTGCCGGTCTAGTAGACACGATTAAGATATCACATTGAAAATAAATTGGAAATATTTTAAATGTTTTGGTACAATTCTAAAGTAACTAAAATTGACCTCATCTGAGGTCGCTGGTCCAATAGACACTAGAAAGAGGTCGGAATCCAGCAAAGCACCGACAGCACGGTGAGCTCTCTCCGTTCTGATTTCCTTAACAAGGACGTGGCGGCGCGCTCTGAAGTGTGCTTCAACCCCTGCAGGTATTCTTTTCGACCAGCTCCCGTGAGAGCCAATCCATAAGCCGCCGGGGCAGCGACTCCAGGAAGTAGTTGGCCTCCGGGTCTTCCCGTCCCTGCAGGTCCAGAGTTGGCGGCTGCGATGCCGTGTGCGGCTCTTCAACCTCCACGTCGGCGTTCTCCAGAAGTGTCGCATGGGATTCCTTTCGCCTCCGATCGTGCACTCTTCTACGGTGATTCCTGAAACGCTCGACAGAGGAGCCAGGATTCCTAAGGGAACTTTAAGGATCCTCCAGTTTGGGGGCCATCTCCTGGGGAGCGCTGCGCGTGCTGCGCCCACCCATGGAGTCGGTTGCTTGAGGGTCCTGAAGGGGGGTTTCCATCGGGGGTTCTGAGGGGTCCATAGAGGAGTAGGTCGGGGGTGATTTTATTCCGCTTCCGAGTCACCTTAAGGAAGAATTCCACTATTGGGGTCCGATCGTTGGAAACCAGAAACAATTTTCTGCTGCGACTTTTGCGGATCCTTTAGGAAACTGACCTTCTAAGTCCGGAAACCAGTTGTGATATTGTTAGTTCTCCTTTCGAGGTAGTAGAGCAACAACGTCCGTTAGAAGTTTTTGTTAAATCCAAAGGCGCAAGTTTCTAAAGGTGGTCTCCGGTATTCGCTGTCACGAGCCGGGGGAATTCTTAAAAGGGATCCGCAAACACCAAGCGGAGGGGGAGGATCACTGGGCGCACAATACTTCTACAGGCGCTGCTATGAGGCGACTTGGGGATCGGCAGCTTAGAATCCTTAGGATGATCGACGAGAGTCTCCATTGGAAATGTAGATGAAGACTCAAGTGTGCTTGGTTTCGTTCCCCAGAGGTGGAGCTCGACCGGTAGATTAAGTATCAAGCCGGGAGTCCGCGTCCGCAGGTCTCACTACTGTAGTAATTACCCGCACCAATTAACTAAAATAAATATAAATTATAACGCCCCTTAAGGATACTGTAGCGCACGCGGGCCGAATTATGTACCACGTGACTCAGTTAATAAATTACGAGCACTCCTCAAGAATATCACGCCGATAAGCAAGAACACCGTATTTCCTTACCAGCCACTGTACTACATTTATCGTAAGCAAAACAAGTATTGGACTAGAAATTAGAGGCGCTCGGAGGACCTAAGGAGGGGAACTGCTCCAAAGCGTTACAGCTCCTATTTTTATGACTTGTATCGAGTTTTTCAAGAAACGAGATCTTTCAAACAATAAGCCTTTTTTTAAGTATATTCCGTAATGGAGGTCAGCGGGGCAAAGGGAAAGTTGAGGGGATGCAAAGGAAGTTCGGCAGCTCTGGCTTGGATTTACTTGGAGGTGCCTCGAGGCCACCTTATATAGTGGCAAACGTGCACCAGGCCGATCAGAGTGTAACCTACACTACAATTCAGGGACAATCAATACTACCAATCATATTAAACCATTACATAAATGTGCTACCCACATTGTTACCCACAATTCAATATGGCTGACAACAACAAAGCACAACAAGGCACAAGTGATGCAAAGCAGGGCATAACCGCTACGTAAACTCACGAGAGCATGACAGTGCACAAATTCACGGATCCTGGGTGTCATCGTAATCCGGTTCCATACAAAAGCAGCTATATATGTCAGGAACAGCAATGCGCTGCGACAGCAGGGACAGTAGCTCATTCCTGCTAACATTCCGCCACCAAATACTGAGCTTGGTATGTCACGAGGCAGATTCAAATTGCTCATGAATGGCACATAGTTTAGTGGAAATGGTGTTACTGAAGAGCAAGGAATCGTAGGATGATCCTTCATGGTCGAATCTGTAAAGGCGGCCAATAATCATCGCCACTCTTTTGTAACGATATCATATGCTTTATGTAATGACGAGGGGATGTCATGATGGTAGGGACTAGGAGGTAATTGGATAAATGTTGGGCTTCAATACCAAACAGCATTAGATAGAACGCAGGAAAATGATCTTGAAATCAACGCTGCTAGTTGTGGACGAGGTGGTACAGTTCTGAATGAAATGAGCTCAATATGAGTGCTAATAATATGGAACAGGATTTTGATTCCGATATTGCCCATAGAAGAGCTATTGTAATACATTTAGTACATGCGTGGTTTGGATCAGATCCTTTGGTAGGCGCCGATTCCTTTCTTGCGTCTGTCAACACCACTAAGGCACTCATATAAAACGGGTTGAGATTTACTGAAGTAATCAAAAATGCTTCTCGAGACTTACCTATGAAACAATTATCTGAATTATTTTTACAAAACAGAGGGGACATTTTATCTATGACGTAAAACTGATACCACAGCAATAGTGATATTATTACTGCGTAGTAGATGGATCGAAACGAAAAGTATTCTATTTCAACCTCTGTCACGTTTAATACAGGTACTCTTATTGTTAGGGAAAGATGGAGAAAGGAGGGAACTATTTATAAGAAAACAGAAATTGAGGTTGTAGTTCTTGAGATTTGTTATGAATACTACAAACCCATGTTCAATAGTCGATCGCCATAACAGATCCCAAAACGATGATCTGAATCTTGAAAAGAAAATAGTAGTGAAAGAGTGGTAATGTCAAGTAAATTGTTCCTGTACAGCAATTTGAACTATAAATGCGTGCAGACCGTGTAAAGCAGCAAATGAAAGCCTAATCGTTAAACGTTCTTACTATTTTCATTGTGAGTTGAGTGATAAAGTTATATGCAATACTAGGGACACAACGGAGTTAAAAAACAGAAGCGAAATGGAAAAGAAAATAATTCATCAACCACAAATGCTTTCTGGCACCGGCTTGCATTTAATATAAACCAATAGAAGAAGGAAAACAAAAAATGGAATGATTACAAAACCTTTTATATGAAAAACAATGCAATCACTACAAAGGTAACAATAAATTCAAGTTTTTATGTTTTGGATGCTCTTCAACGAAGACGGGAGAAGTGTTTTTATATCACACTGGTATTAATAGAGATTGTTTTATGAAACACTTTGAGGGGTGTCACGGTATTCAGAAACATAATATCTAGAAGAAATCTCCACGAAGTTGTCAATCTTTGTGTTTTAAAGTAAAACTCTATGTTTCAGTGCATAAGTTGAGCAAAAGTTCTTTTAGTTTAAGCCTATTATTAATTCAATCCGCGTTTCTCAGACTCGCTAGATTATTGAAAGTGTATTACAAAAGTGTCTCCTTAACATATTTCACCTCATCCTGTCTGCTGTTCAAGTGGGTGTTGAAAACGTTCTGAGACGTAAAATATTTTTATAATTAGTCGACCTCCCATAAAAGGTTTGGAGTTTTTAGGAACTCGGCGAGGTTCGAACTCAGGACTTGTAGCACGCATTTAGTCTGATGACCACTGAGCTGCGATGAGCACCGAATGGGGGTTCTAGAACTATTTATTGTTTACAGGCAGCCCTGGTGAGCAAATATTAAATTTAGAATTCCCATGGTATTGGCCTACGGGTCAAATCACAATGTTTATTTTTTATTTTGCGGGATGGTGCAGTACCTCCTATTAGGTCAATTTGACCTCATAAGGTATGAGGTCAGCGCACCAGTGCGATAGACACTAGCCTCTTGCCTCCTATTCTTAATGTAAGCACAATTATAGCTCTACGTTTGACGGAAATTCGTGGTCAAGCCAAGATGGTAAGATTAACAATGCTGCGTTTATTCAAAGATCTCTACTGCTCAACCTACATTACAACCGCCTTGTAGAACTGGAAGTTGGATCGGGCAGCGCACATCTTCTTTATAGCCGCATTTTGTTTTCCCAGGGAATCAAAGACTGAATGAAGAAGATCGAATCGTTAGCGAAAGCGAGGTGAACAAGAAGTTAAACAAGAGATTTTATGGTCTGTTCATTTTTCCGATCCGGTACTACCCGTTTTATCGGGTACCGCGGGTGATTCCGTTAACGAAAAGCTATACTACTAGCACATGCAGATGTGGAAGTGTGTGTAAAAGCATATCACACCATTCCAATCTCTTAACAACAAAGTTTTTGGAACTGGAAGCATATGAGATGAAGCTGAATCTTGCGAAGTCCAATCAGGTTTGTGAAATGTAGCGTCCTTCTCGACATACACATCATCTTGAGTCATAGACGGACTGCGGCAAATAAAAGGGTGGGGGAGAACAAGCTGGTTTGTGTGCTAGAAGGGCAGGGCGCGGGGTGCATGGATGGTGAAGGACAGTTGCAGTCAATGTCTGGGCGGGGGTCTGTGGCAGCGGTAGCGGCGGTGGCGACAGTGGCGACTGCGACGAGGGGCCCGGCTCGAGGGACGTTCCTGTGGGTGGCATATTGGTTTCCTGCGATGAGTTTTCCATTTGCACGGTACGGAGGGGTGGGAAATTCGGAGAGTGGGCTCCTCTTTGAGCAGCGGCAATCCTTATGAATACAAATATGTCGTGAAAACCGTAAGTGAAATTTATATTTTTATCCTTACAGATACGTATCGTAAGTGACGAAAGCGCCAGCAGGTTCTTTTGGTCAACATTTGAAACATAGTTGCTCACAGCCTTGCAGCGATCATGCACACCTTACTGGCTCAAAAGCGGTTACTCGTGTATGGCCTGACAGGTATTTTCAACGAACCAGCCATATGGTACATATGGTCGCATGCGGCTACATCCCACATCCCAAGTTCCGGTTTAGCTCTGTCGTTTTGCCGGGACTATGACACGCACTTTTATTACCATGAGCAGTTTTTGTTTTTTTCCTATAATAATAACTCGAAAAGTATTATGGCGCATGTAATGGTAACCTGCATTGGAAACGGTGGGCACGACAAACAAGTTTTTCTGCATTAATAAATCATAAACATCCAATTTCTGCACTCTTGTGAGACGGGGCGCGCGCGTATGTGCGTTCGCTGCGCGTCAGAGGAGCCGTTCATGCTGAGCGTTGATACATTGGAGTCGTGGTGTCCAACATTGCCAGCTCCAAACGTTCATTGGCCCGATAATTGTAAACCGTATTTATGTATCCTTGTCTGACGCGTTCTTCACGTCCTTCCTCCTGTCAACAATGCCAGCTTGTGAAATATTTGAAGATCTTGTCTCGCGCATCACTTATTGTGGTACATACAGATGGGTTGTAGAAAAATATCATCCAATGAACCGCAATCCTGTACCTGTTGGTGCGAGTGCAATTGTACCATGATCCTGCATACTCAAAAGTCAACGCTTACAGCTAGTAGACGCACACATTGACTTTTTTGGCTCCGCAATGATATCGTAGATCATGATCACATGGCTGTTGCCGATCATTGCTACTGCTGAAGGAGCCTGACTAAACAATCCGGATTTTAATAATTTTTATGCGCCTCGTTGTGCTTTGAATTGTCTATACCGCTGCCGTGGTGTCTTGTGATTGGAGTTCCCCATTCGCCCACACGGAGCAGCATTAAAAGTCTCAAGGACCTGTTTGAACCCATTGAGAACTTTCATTCGGGGCAGCTTGTAATGCGCCATCGTAGTCCTTTGCCTGTTACACATTCCCGAAACTGGATCATCTTCCATAGATACGCCAAGTATATATGGAGGCAGTATTGTGTAAAGTTCTACTTGCACCCTCTCATGACAGTGTCAGTCTCTCAACTACAAGCTTTCAAACAAGAAACAGTTAAATATTTACACAAATCGCACCACCCACAACAGCTTCCATGCGATAAGCTGCTACTGACCCTCATCGCAGAATTACTCTGAGCCAGAGACAGACGAAGTCGTGCGGTTTCGTTACTCATGCGGTGCTGTGTCCATTTTGCTTCTCGGCCCCTACCTGTGGTTCATTTTGTGCAGCGCTACTTGTTTGTCCAGAATCACATCGTGAGGATTCTGATGTCCCTAAAGCGGTCAGCAGAATTAGATGCACACCTTGCCTGCCAAAAATTGCGAACAAATCGAATTCGATCATTTAATCTTGGACAAATGTGCGTCACAAAGTAGTATCATTTACAGAATATTGGTTTACGATACGCTGATTGATATCATCGCTGAATAATGCGATTGTAAACATTCTTTAGAACAGCGCACAGCGTTCCCACGTTCCAGCATGACTCCTATGATAAAGGGTAAGGCCGGTGCGTACACCCAACCAGACTGGGGAGAGTCAAGTCGTAATCTAATTAATCGCGGCTCAAACCGGATGAATTGACGTGAATTGAGATTTCAAAGATTTCCTCGTAAAGCAAATGCTATAAACCAAGGTTGTACTTTTAGAATCCATACATCACACTCAACTAGATATCCTCATAATGAGTAGGCTGGCTTGTGAAAACTTTGGCAGAATTTGAAGTCACATAACTCTCAGTGTGATCTGTTGTTTTAAGGTTTCTGCGAGCATGAACGACAATTGTTTAAGACGAAGATTGTGATTTCTTTAAAATTTTTCTACTGTCAAATATCAACTTACCTCTCCTTCAAAAGCCACATGCAGTGTCTGGAGGAAGCGGGAAAATGAAAAAGTCACAGTTTGTTGAAATAAAGGATGTCACAACATCGACACAAAACTTATTGTAACATCTGTGTCTTTTGCTTACAAATTACAGCTGCAACCGCACTTTCAATCTGTGCAATGTCACTGCGAGTCGTTTCACCACTTCGTGCAAAACATAATTTCAACATTTTTGCGCTCCAAGAGCTGTGCATCGTGACAAAACATACACGGCTGTAATTTCTTGATCAACTCTCTACGTGCAACGCACTATAGACTAAAACTGTCAGCCTTTGGGCGAACAACGCAATTGCGACGGCCGCAAGCTCAGACAGTGTATGGCACTCACCGATGTAATTGCCAGTAGCCGCGCGGTGCGCTGCAAGCGGAACGCGACTGGGCGCCGTGGGTCCCAAGTTTACTGCTGCACACGGCGTATTATTCAAGCGCACGGCGACAAGGTGCTGTGCCAACCAACAGGTACAGTAGCTATGGTACATGAACAACTTATGTACTTAGAATGAAAGTTTAGGGCTGGCCTGCCTTCTCTCAATCGCTCTTTGGTACACTATGTTTTTTTTAATTGTGCGAACAACACATGGAACATAAAACAATTTTCGTTGACGAAATGCGTAACACAGGATGTGCTTTGTTCTAATTTCAGACACTAAAACTTTCGAGTATTTCTGAAAGTCTTACTCACGCGCTTGATTCGCTAAATATAGCCATTTGCACGTTACGCTGTAAACATCTTTCCAATAAAGGTTCAACATTGTTGCTTTTGACGCACGCTCCAAGGAGTATTGCCTGTTTTTCGATTTCTTTGAATTGGGACAAGCCAGTCGTTTCCGCCGGCGAACTGAAGTAGCGTGGATAAAACGAAAAGTCCACGCAACAGCGTCGGTGGGGAGAGCAAATGGAGGACGGTGCGGATGGATGTACATGGAGAGGCAGAGGTGCCAGGGAAGAGGAAGGCGGAGCGGCAAAAGCTGTTACAGAAAGATAGCGCCGGCGAGGGTGTAAGAGCGCGAGCCACCATTCAGCAAAAAGGCGGCGCGCATGCGGGCGGCGGCGGTCGCAGAAGCAGTACAAATCGGAGTCCAAGCACAAACAGGTAAGCAGAGTGCGCACAGCAGCTGAGCGATGTGAACAGCGGGTGAGCGGCGCGAGCGCGCACCGTGCACGCTTGTGTCAACGGCAACGTTCGAACGGTGACGTTCAAGGTAGCAACAGCCACTCCCCTTTCTAGCACTTCGGCGCGCTGTGAGTGGCGTCGTGCGCGCCCCCTCGCGCAGCGCGCTCAAGCGGTGACGGTGGCAGTGGCAGCAGAAGAGGACAGGCGGCGCAGGCTGTGGTGCGTTTGAGTGCTTCGAGCGTAGGTGGCCAAATACAAAGGGTCCGACGGGGCCCTGGGGTTACTCAAGGCGGCTTGGCACAAAGCATGCGTGCGGAGGCGACTTAGTGCAATCGCCTGTTCGGGAAACGAAGGTACAGCATGTTTGGATGATTCGCTTGTCAGCCGCGGAAAAAAGCTGAAACTATAATTGACATTGTTACAGACTGTTTCATAAACATATGACATGCTGTGAAATTTCAAAAAAACTACCAAACGTACAGTGCGTTTCAGCAGTATAGGACAGTGCAAAAGCGCGCCCGAATATGGATTTTTGCCAACTGTAGCCACCCCTCTTCGTTAAAACCCTTAAAACCGCGTTTCAAAAGTATAGGACATTTCAAACTCGTGCGTGATTGTTTCCACAACACGTTTTTTTTTTCCCTCAAAAAGGTAAACAATCTTCTACATTTAAAGTTTATAACACAATAATTCATACAGTACTTTAGATCTGGGCCGTTGTTCTCATTTTATACCAGTTTCTTAAATATTTAATGTAATATAACCATAACGTTTTATTGATAGCTTAATAGTCCTGACGTGCAACAATATGAATAAAGTTTTGCAAAAATATTATCATGGCAATGTATATTGCACTCAAAAATTCATTAAGAAAACGATAGGTTCACAGAAAAAGAATAAACAAAAGGGAAAAACGCTTCAAAATTCTTTTCGTTTATAAACCTGAACAAAACTTCTTTTCAAAACCTTAAAAAAACAAAAAATGTGCCACAGTTAGATATGAGCACTGACAGAAAGACAGAAACTAAAATAATGTATTTTGTATAGAGTAAAGTTTTGCATTTGATAAAAAACAGTGTTTTACGTATTGCTGTTTTAAGAAAAAAAGATCAAACAAATTTTTAACATAGTAAAGTTCTATTCGAGCTAAATTTGTGCTATGCACTTGACCCTCAATAAAAATAAATACATAAAAAGTCTGTTCAGTAAGCATTATAAACTCAAAAAGGCATACAAATGCTTTCACATAACTTTTCATAAAGTTTTACATATCTAATTAGAAATGTTATATGCTTTTTTTACCAAGATAGCGCCACTGTTTAGGACTATATAACAATGAGAAACGTTCCTCTCTAGCTATACATTAATGCCAGGCCATTACGTACGCGTTCTGTTCACTTCAACTCCTTTGAAAATGAATTAGATGTACTCGTTAGACTTCTTTGTGGCCATTACAGGCCATTATGAACGGGTTTTGATTGAAACAGAAGTATTAGAAATAGCATGAAATTTTTGAATGCTTTAAGTATGGGACGGTAGAGAAACGCGATGCGAAAGCGGTGAATAAGTATTATTTAGTACACAAAAGCGAAAATCAAAAACTGAGGAAGGCAAAATGAAGCTTGAAAGTGAAATGTCCTATGTTTTTGAAACGGCTTTTGAACTTGAATGATTTTCAAAACTGATTTTGGTGGCTGTACAGTTCGAAAAACGATGATTTGCATCAAAATGCCATGTTTCCTATACTTTTGAAACAGTCTATCTACTGTACGCCTCCAAAACTAGGTTTTAGAAAACATTAAAGTCAAGAAACAGTTTCAAAAACATATGATAATGTATAAAAAATCTTTACTACGCGACGCTTAGTAGTTTATTTTGCACTTTTGCTGCTGTATATCGCTAATGCAACGTTTTGGCATCGAATTCATGTACTTTTGCACAATTGAAACTGTTAAAGATTTCCAGCATTTTTTAATACACTTTCTGAATTCCAAAACTGTGCAAAACTGCCTTCCATGCGCATAAATCATCCTCGTCAGCAGTATCCAAACGTATTCGATTAGGTTCAAAAGTGGTGAGCGCGCCGGCCGCTCTAAAACAGATACCTCTGACTCCTGTAGCCAATTTTTGATTAAAGATGTAGTGTGTACAGGCGCACTATACTGTTAAAAAAGGAAGTTTTATTCATGGACACATGCGCAAAAAGGTAGCAAATAATTGTACAGAAATTCTTGATATTTTCCCGCGTTCATGGTTCCTTCAACAAGTGCGATTTTAGTGAGACCTTTTTTGGAAATGCCAGCCCAGACCATTCCAGAGCCTCCATCTGAATGTCTGGTATACAATTCATGACTTTTCTCACGAAGAACATGCCAATAGCATTTGTAGCAATCTGGTCCGCCAAAAGGGAGAATTTTTTCATCAGTAAAAATAAAACTTTCACATTCTTTTTCCCAGCAGGCTTTTTCATTACACCTGCCAACTCTCTTTTGCTTGTGATCGTCTTGGAGAAAGACATGCTTTTCATTTTTTTATAATTAATTAAATTTGTGTTGTTTATCTGCCTCTATGAAGTTGATTTGGAAACGTTGAGATTGAGGATCATTCCAATGTTTTTGCATGATACTTTTCATTTGTATAACTCTCTTTCAATTCCTTTTTTTGCTAGACTGGGCTTCTTAGGGCGTCCGGGAGATATTTTCAATCCATAAAGAGACGGAATTTTGAGAAAAGTAGAAAATGTGACCCTAGAACGCTTCAAATTTTGAGCGATAGCACAGTTTGAGTGTTTCTGGGCGTTTAAATTTATGATTTCAAATTGTTCTTGCTTGGAAAGTGGAGTATCTCGATCCATTTCTACCAGAAAAAAGACGGTGTACATATCGTTTTGAAACGATTCTACATCGACTATTTGCAAAATCGAACCTACAGTACAGTTTTGGCCCATTTTTTAGGGGTAATGTGTTTTTGAAACGCACTGTACATGTAATGCTTAGGTCTGAAGTAGGATGTCATAACGTGTTTTCAAAACCGCATTAAACATTCACGTGCAATTTGTAAATAGATAAATCACACCGCACGAAATTCGTAGCGTTCTTCGAAGACAGATACTTCACAATGAACAAGATGCAAAAAACTAGATAGGCTCGAAATATATTTCGAGGAAAGTCAAAAAGATACGACAATCAGTTCGCAACGTTGCCGAAAATAGGACAGACAATATGTGGCCTTCAGTGTACACCTCAGCAGACTTTGGTCGACATTTGAGCTGAGGCCACAATTATCTCTTCTGCTGATAAAAACAGTAGACGTTATTTGTCGTATCCTCTCCAAATACAGTTTGATTTTTCTATTACATGATTGATACGTTACAGAACTACAGCCAAGTCTCTCTTTTTGAACAATAAATCTAAAGAGTTTTTCTTTAAAAATATTTTGTGCCGTGACGTACACAGTAGACGTAATTAAATTCATTTGTGTACTGCGTAATGAAAGACCTTGAGAGGATTAAACGCCATTCGAACTCAAGTCTTTCATTCTCCTGCGTGGGAAACCATTACGTAATAGAATATAACAGTCATCCACACCCATGCATCCGCGTGTGTGCACTATAAATCCTGTAGTGCAATAGAGCGACCTTCGATCACTGTTAGAGGGTTCGCTTCATCTACGGAAACTATAGCGAGACCGATACATATCTAATGGAACTTTCTCGGCTCTCTTCGGATCAAAATTTTATTCAATCGGTAATCCGACTCACATTTTCCTAACATTTACCATTGCTGAGAAATCCCAAAATTTTGTTGCAGCCCTGCTTCGAAAACAGGAGGTCGACATGCAGTCGCTATCGCCCACTTTTTTGATGTTGGCAAAGGAGTACTACAAGCTTGCACGTGTTGATGCGTCCCCTCTGAATGCCATTCATAGTGAAGGATTCAAGAGAAGAACAGACCATGCGGAACGAGATCTTGATAGCGTGCTGAAACACATAAATACTGCCAACCGACGCATAGCCTCTGCGCGTTTAAATATATACTCGTCAAGTGCAAGAAAACGTTACGCTGAGGATCCGATGGAACCTCTTGGAGCACCTTATTATGTTCCGACGGTGCCGTGATTCCGAAAAACGGATCTAAATGCTATCTTTTTTTGAAAAGGTCTAAAACAACTCTGTCAGCCAACCGAAGTTCTGCAAATGCTCATGCTCTGGCTTCTAGCACTTTTGTTCACCGTAGGCTGTTACAATCGCCAGTAGGTAGAGCAGAACCAGTATGAATTGCAATGGAATGAATCCATGCCAAGTGTGGTACTGTCAGCTCTCCTTTCAAGGTACGTAGTGGAGCACAACGTCCGTTAGGAGTTTTAGTTGACTCTAAAGGTGCGTGTTCCTAAAGGTTGTCTCCAGTATCCGCAGTGGCGAGCCGGGGGAATTTTTAAAGGGTATCCGCAAACACCAAGCAGGGGGGGAGGTTCACTGGGCGGACAATGCTCCTACAGGCACTGCTTTGATGTGACCTGGGGATCAGCGGCTTAGAAACCTAAGGATGATCGACGAGAGTCTCCAACCGGAAAAGTAGATGAAGACTCAAGGGTGCTTGTCTTTACTTTCCCAGAACAGGCCCGTAACGCTCCGGTTCCTTCGCGGGTCCTCCTTGTTGAAACACCCGCTTCATCGCATCCGTTCGTTCCATCTCCGTGAAGGTGCAAATCTCATAATTCTCTCGTCTGCGCCACAGTCAGCCTCCACTGGATATGAAAGTACTCCCCGCTATGGAGCTTCATACGTCGCCTGCTTCCGGTCGCCCGGCTTCTCCGCGAATTCCGCAATGGCCACATGACGCCGCTCCCTCTCCGGTCGGGCGAATAACCGCGGGCCGCTCCCCAAGTGGGGTCCGATCACTCTTCTCAGGTGCTACCACGCGTTCGGTCGCCATCCATCCGGCTTCCTACACCTTCGGCGTGTCTTCTCCAACTCCGGGGCCAAGGTCTCCATCAAATCTTGAGGTGTACGTGGCGATTGTTGAGCTATCAACGGAAGTGGCCGCTTCGGGTGCACCGTCGGGCGGAGTATCCTCTGGGGCTCTAGGAGCTGCCTTCCAGGAGGTGGTGCAGGCGTGCTTGGTGTCGGGCCGTCCTGCTCCGGCTTCTCCTGTAGAGGCTTTGCGTGAGGCGTGTGGCTGGGTCTTAGAACTCCACATGGTCCGGGCGGACCGTGCCTCGACGACGGCCACTTAGAAAAGTCTGTCGGAGTTCTTGGAGAGCCAAGCGCTCACGGAAAAACCCCGCCTTGAAGCGAAGTATTCAACGCGATTCAGTGACCTGTAGGTGATAGACCCCTGGGGATGGGTATGAGCTCTCAGTAGCGGTGGAATAAAAGATCCTTCAGGTGGAGCAGAAGCTCCGTGAACGTTAGTTGCAATACGAATGAGCCGTGCCCTCGCGCTCAGCGACACGACGTGCCACCGCGGGAGCGGAGGAAAAGCAAGCAACAGCATCCTTGAGGCGATAAAGAGAACTCCAGGTGGGGGGTAGACTGCGGGGACGAAAAAAACTCCAGTTGGGGGCCCCCTCCCCCTTTCCTAAACGAAAGCGCCTATGTGGAGAGGCGCTTCCGCGCCAGATTGGCGGGGTATCGCCTAAGGAAGTTCCTCGGGATGTGCTTCGGAGGACATTCCGTGTTGTCCTGTGAGGTGTCCCTATACCAGCGGACGTGGTACAGTATTCCTGCAGGGGTTTGTCGGTGGGAGACCATATGGTCCACCGCGTAGAAGATGTCACCTTCAGAGGTCATACTGGCGTCTGGAGCCTCCAGCAATGGTTCACCCAGAGCGGTGATGCGGCTCCCTTTATCCAGCGGTGTCGTCACTCCTGAGGTGGTTGGATGAGGAAGTTCCGCACATGGTCCCTGAGGTGGGGTGGCGGGCATTCTTGAGGGGCTGGGCGTCGGTAGTTTCGTCACCCTATCATAAGAGACGACCTTCCTCAGCCCGTCTACTTTAATGACGACAGTATCTCTATAGGTGACCTGGACTTTGTATGGCCCTGAGGTGGTAGGCGCTAACTTGCGCGCGACGTCCGCCCGTTCGTCGGATGTTTCCACCCGTTTTTCGAGAAAAATCTCGTCGCCTTCCTTAAGGTGAGTGCCTTCTTTCACCTTACGGTCGAGGTCCAGTTTATATCTCCTCTGCAAGTCGTTGAGTATCTTCTTTACGAGGGAGAGTGCGTTCTCATACTGCTTTAGAATGGAGCGTTTGGCGTGCGCAGCTGTTTGTGCCTGGGGCGTATCTGCTCGGTGCGCCATGGTGCTCTGTAGATTGTATGCATACGTGAGGGGTCCCACGTATGCGTCCCAATCCTTCTGGTGGTCCGAGACGTACTGCTTCAGCCTCGAGAAGATGGTCTTGTTGAACCTTTCCGCTTGTCCGTTGGTCTGGGGGTGATAAGCAGTTGTAAACAGCTGTTTCATCCCCAGCATTCCGGAGACGGCGCTGAAGAGCTTCGCCACGAACTTTGAGCCATTGTTCGTGAGCAGGTACAAATGTATCCCGTATGGGTAAACCCAGTGCTGCAGAAAGGCGTCGACAGTCACTGGTGTAGTGGTGCTCCGGAGAGGGATAGCATCCGTGATCTTCGAGAAATGATCAGTGATCACGAGGAAAAATCGGTACCCCTGCACCGTCTTGGGGAGAGGGCCCAAGATGTCCATGGCCACAAACTCCAACGGTTTCGAAGGTCAAAACAGAATGAGTGGCGTCCGTTGTTTCCGTATATTACCCCTAGCAGCGGCGCAGCAGTAGCAATCCGTTACCTCCTGGAAGGCGTCACTAACCATATTTGGCCAATAGAACGCCTTCTGCATGGTGAAATACATCCACGTTCCACCGAGGTGCCCGGCGAGGCGAGGACAGTGCGAGAGATACAGCACCCTCGCCCGTAGTTTTGTCGGGACCACCTTTTGTAGTGCTCCATCCAGGGGAATGCGGCGTACAAGCACGCCGTCCCGGTCGACATTGAATGACGGTGTTAAACTCCCCACAGTGGCGAGGCCCTCAATGCATTACGCATCCGTACTCTGCTCCTTCAGGAACTCCGCCTAGGTGATGGGGAGAACTTTTTTATCCTCTTCAACAATAGCCATCACCTCAGAGAGCCCACTATTCTTTCTTTCAGGTTCACAGCATTTCAAGCATTCTCCATCGGATTATTCTTTACCGTCGGCGTCTTGGATGACTAGACACGGGATGTTGTCTTCCAAAGGTATTTTGTCTTCTCCCTCGGTGGAGATTCGCGAGAGCGCGTCCGCTGCCTGGTGTTTTATGCCTGGACAGTGGAAGATGTCAAACTCGAAATTCAAGAGACGTAGCCTCCACTTTCTAGGTGACCAAAACCATCCGTCAAAGACAGTATCCACCTCAGTGGTGCATGGTCCGTCCTCAAGGTTAAATGCGCACCTTCCGGAAACGGGCGTAAAAGGAAAACTGCCGAGACGATGGTAAGACATTCGCGCTCCGAGGTGGAGTAGTTCCGTTCCGTAGGTGTGAGGCTGCGACTCCAGTATCCGATGGGTTGAAGTCCACCGTCAGGTTGCTCCTGTAGGAGGGCACATCCGACCTGGTATTTACAGGCGTCAGTGTCCGGCACCATTCGGCCTTGCCGCTTCGGCAGTACCAAGATCGGTGGCTCTACAAGTCTCCTCTTCAGGGTTTGAAAGGCCTCAAACTCCTCGTCCGTCAAGACAGCCAGTTGCGGCGGCTTGTCCTTCTCTAAGAGGCGATTTAACGGCGCCGCTATACGGGAGAAATTTGCTACAAACCTCTGGAAGACGTTACACAACCCTAGGAAGAAGCAGAGCTCCGTCTGGTTTGTGGGAGGGTGAGCGTCCTTGATGGCGTCCTGAGTTTTCCTGGAAACCTGTAGGCGGCCCGGGAGCACATCCGGCTCCAGGTAGTCCACCGACGACTTGAAAAAGAAACATTTCTCCAGCTTCAAGGTGAGTCCAGCATCCTTTAGGAGTTGGAGCACGTGCTTCACATGCATGAAGTGCTCCTCCACGCTGCGGGAGTATATGATGACGTCATAGATATACACCAAGGCGTACTGCCACTTCACCTTTGACAGGATTATCTCCGCCGCTCGTGGGAACGTAGCGGGTGCATTCTTCAATCCAAATGGCACCTTTAGGAATCTGAAGATCCTACAATGCGAGGTGAACGTTGTCTTATCCTTATCGGAGTCGTCCATCTCAATCTTCCAGTAGCCACTGTTGGCACCTAGTGTGGAAAAAACGGACGCATCGCCTAAGGAGTCGATACATTCATCCACACGAGGTATTGGATACGAATGGCATACCGTCACCTCGTTGAAGCGTCTGTAGTCAATACAGAAACTCAAAGAGCCATCTTTCTTCTTCAAAACCACCACCGAGGAGGCCCCTTTGGAATTGAAAGGCTCGATAACGCCCTTCTCTAGCATCCGGGTGACTTAGTCGCGTTCGAAATCGCGGGCATGGGGTCCGGCCCTCAGCGGCAGATGATGTACCGGTTTTGCATCGGGTGTGAGCTACATCCTGTGCTTGGCCAGGCTGACCTGGCCCTGGCGACCAGACCAAATGTCCTCAAAGACAGATAGCATCTCCACTATCGTATGGCGATACTCTTCAAAATCTTCGCCAATTTGGAGCTTCTGGTGCCAAGTGGCAGAAATCTCTTCCTCTTGGGCCATTAAAGTCGCTTCATCCTCCATGGTGACCATTGCATCTCGGTAACGAGGTCTTCCACACGAAGAAGATTAGCCATTCCTGCAGGGGCGGGTACGACCAGGCCGACATTAGTTCCTTTCCGCAGCCGTAACGGGGACTCCTTGAGATTGGCGAGCACGATCCTGACGGGAATATTCCGCACTATTCCCATAACACCGTTTTCCATCATGGACTGCTGCTTCGTCGACAGGTGTGGACTCCCCTGTAGGAGGGAAGGGCCAGATGCAGAGGTCTGCAATCAAACTTCGGCCTGACTTCTCGCGGGTATTTCGGTGCTCTTCACAACCCGGAGCTTATTCGACTGCATCTCTTTTGAATGGTTACCCTACGTGACGCGTATTGTCGGCCGGTCCTGGGGATTCGGACACGACACCTACAGGGGCGGCATCGTGAAATGTCACCTTCCGCAGGCGTGTGGAAATTCTACGTACATACCGATCCACAAAGGAAGTGCCCAATATGTATTGTGCCGCCAATTTGGTCGTCACGAAGACCCACACCTTCACCTGTAAGGAGCCCAGCCGGAGATACAGGAGAATCGCTCCAAGAATGTTCAATGCTCGAGACGACGCATCCCGCACCGTACGGAGCTTACCAGTCCTCAAGGACCCGAGAACAGACCGCGAGAGCATGTCAGCGTGCACCAAATTGGGTCCAGCACCAGTATCAAGGATAGCACGCACCATGATGAAGGCGAGCTGGGAACATCCTATACAGGCAAACACTTTGTAGTTCTCACGACGGAGCGTGTAAACAGAATCCTCAAGGTGTCGAAGGGGTCCAACGGGATTGGGGGGCCCGCCGAATATGCCTCGATTGAGCAGACGGCTTCTCGCTCTTTCCTAAAGGCGACCTCCATGGAGCTGAGGCTCGATTGTAAGGAGCCACGTGAAGCCTCTACGCGTGGCCTTGAGGTTTTTTCTGGTTGAAGAGTGGCTAAGCTCCAGTAGGGGACGGCTTCTGCGGTTGTGCATCAAGATGCGATGTGTCCTCTGAAGTTGCAAACCGTTTGGATACCGGAGCCTACGTTGCTGGTGCAGGTGAGAGTGGAACAGGCTGCACTCCCAGTGGATCACGGAAACCGTAGTTTCCTTGAGGGGAGTGGATGTGGCGATACGCTGTTCGATAACTTCCGCTCTCCGTTGGTGTGTCTTTCAGGTCCTGGACGTTCTTCTCCCAAGCCTGCATGATGGCGGCCTTCATTGCCACGGTGAGAGTAGTACAGTGTACTGGCTCTCGAGACAAACAAATCCTGCAAAGCGGTAGGTAGCCTCGAGGATTCGAAAACCGGACACTCCTGTAAGATCCTGCCGAGGCGTAAAAAGAGGGAGAAGAGGGTGCTCTTGTCCTAGACGGTGCTCCCTGAGATGCGTTGTATGCGAGGGCAAGGGTCTCTTGCTCTCCCACGAGCGTGAGCTCGTCGAAGTCCCCCGAAATGCTGGAGTCCAACCTCAGTGCGGATGCCCGACGGGTCCTTGAGGCCGCCTGGTTTACCTGCAAGTGGAGCGTGGCTGCGACGCGCGGCACGATGGGTATTCCCATAGCATTCCGCGAGACGCGCTTGCTCCGTATAAGTGGTCTTTGGGTGCCTGTTCAGGTGATTACGCACCCTCGTCGGGATCGAGGGAAGGAGTCCATCGCCAAGCAACTACTTCAACCGCCGTTCGGAGTACACGTTCCCACACCGAAGGGCTTTCGTCCACAGCTTCTGTCAGAACGCCGTCTCGGTCGTCCCCGTGCTCTGCCTACGGGATGTGACTTCAGCGTCAGCGTCAGCATCGACTATCACCTTGTCCGTGGCGTACCTTTTTAGGAGGAAATTAACTACCTCCGGGTACGTCGTCAAGATCTACATTCCAGGATCAACCACAGTGGTGCTCTCCCCCGTGAGGAGCGGCTGCGCCAGCTAGTGGGCTTGGTCCGTGAGGTAGAACTGAAAACACCCTACGGCGGCACCTCCATGGACACCATTAGTATTACACGCTGAACGGAGGCGCGTGAAAAACTTTTACATCAAAATGGGGTCTTCGCCTGAGAAGGAGTGCTTCATCATTTGAATATCCATACGGCGCTGCATCTTCGTGAGTCGCTTAGCGACCGACTTGTCGTAAAGATTGGAGCCATCATTCAACCTGTAGGTGTCATATTCCACCACCTTGGCGAATTGGTCGTTAAGCGGGACGACCTTCCTGACCCTTCTGCTCTTCTCCTTGGTAGGTATGCTGTCCTCCGAGCTGAAGCTGTTCACGGATTCGGAGTCTGAGCTTCTCTCCGAATCGGTGTCTCGCTTTCTTCTTTTCTCCCTCCGTTTCTTTCGGCGTCTTTCCTTGAGGTTGTCTGGGTAAATGACGATACCCCCCGCTATCGCGATCCATTCGAGGAGTATCCTGTCCTTCTCTCTTTAGGTGAACTTCTTAGCGACCGGTATCCTGTCCTCCTCCGCAGGGTGTCAGCTCCAGACAGTGCATAGCAAGATTCCTGAGGTGGTCCCGTTTCCCTACGGCAAAATTCTTTCCTCCTCTGGCGTAGGAGGCGGCATTATCCTGTCCTTCTCTTCCCGGGGTCACCTTAGGTGTTGATAGAAGGAACCTCTCCTGTAAGGAATAATAACTTTGAAACGCCGCTTCGGGGAGCATCTGCGCGGTTTGGGAACGAGCCTCCGCACGGATAACATCTGATATCACCTAAGGGAAGGGGTTAGAATCCAGCAAAGCATCCACAGCACGGTGAGCGCTCTCCGTTGCGATTTTGTTCACAAGTACGTGGCAGTGCGCTCCGAGTTAGGCTTCAACACCTGCAGGTATTCCTTTAACCAGCTCTTGTGAGAGCCAATCCGCAAAGCGGGAGGCCAGTGACTCGAAGAGGGAGTAAGCCTCCGGGTGTTCCCGTCCCTGCAGCTCCTGAGGTGGCGGCTGCGATGCCGTATGCGGTTCATCAACCTACACATCGGCGTTCTCCAGAGGTATAGCGGAGGATTCCGCTTGCCTCCGATCGTGCATTCTCCTAAGGAGATTCCTGAAAAGCTCCACAGAGGAGCCAGGGTTCCGAAGGATACTTTCAGGATCCTCCAGTCTGGTGGCCATCTCCTGGGGAGCGCTGCGCGTGCTGCACCCATCGACGGAGTCGATTGCTTGAGGATCCTGTAGGGAGATTTCCATAGGGGGTTCTGGGGGGTCCATAGAGGAGTAGGTCGGGGGTGTTTTTCTTTCACTTCCGGATCATTTTAAGGAAGAATTCCACTGTTGAGGTCTGGTCATTGCAAACTAGAAACACTGTTCTGCTGCGACTTTTGCGAATCCTTTAGGAAGTTGACCTTCTGAGTCAGTAGACCAGTTGTGCTACTGCCAGTTCTTCTTTCGAGGAAGTAGAGCACAACTTCCGATAGGAGTTTTTCTTGACTCCAAAAGTGCGTGTTCCTAAAGGTGGTCTCCGATATCCGCTGTCGCGAGCTGTGGTAATTCTTACAGAGTATCCGTAAACACCAAGCGGAGGGGGAGGTTTCCTGGGCGCTCAATGCTCCTGCAGGCATTGCCATGATGTGACCTGGGTATCGGAGGTTTAGAAACCTGAGGATGATCGACGAAGAACTCCAACCGAAAAAGTAGATGAAGACTCAAGAGTGCTTGTTTATACTTCCCCGGAGGTGGAGCTCAACCGGAAGATTAATTATTAAGCCAGGAGCCCGTCTCGGCAGTTCTCACTACTGTAGTAATTATCTGCGTAAATTAACTAAAAAAATTAATAATTCTACCGGCCCTTTATGGATACTGTAGCGCACGCGGGCAGAATAATGCACCACGTTGCTCAGCTAATAAAATACGAGCCTTGCTTACGAATCTTATACCATAGGGCAATATCTCCATTTTTCGTTTAGGAGCCACTGTACTACGCCAAGAATCTCCACCACTTCGGATCACGAGCGATAAGAGACAAGCTCATTGGAGAACTCATGACTATTTCTCAGGAAGAATCTAAATCAGTACAAGAATATAGCGATCGGTTGACAAGTCTCATGACCAGCACGGGATGAAAGATTGACGACAAGACCCTTGTTGCAATCTACATCGAAGATCTCTACTCCAATCTGCATTACCTCACGAAAGTGGGACGAGCAGCAACCTTCAACATGTGGAGACGGAAAAATCAAAAAGAATACCTCTAGTGTCCATCTCTGAAAAGATCTCAAGCGTCATTACTCTTGACTCTTCACGGCCGTCTGGAAATGAAAAAGAGCAGCACGGCGGTGCTCGTAAAATCGAAGCACAGAAATCAAGCAGGAATAAGAAAACACACTACACCATATTTAGGTCTACGAACCACCCTAAAAGAGACTATAGAGGAAAGAAAGAACCGTCTGCTCAATAGGACAAAAATTGTATGGAGTACGTGAAAAAGGAGCAGCTTGAGAAGGAAGCGAAGCTCTTCAAGTGCAGGAAACCATGGAAGCCGGGGCATGACTGCAACAAAAACACAAAGGAAAATCCCCACGCAGCAAACCTGTAAGTGGAAAGTTCTATAATACTGGTTAAACAACTTAAAAAGCTAGAGCGGCACACTTGGGCTAATAGGTAGCTGGCATCCGGAAGGGCTGTGTTCAATTTGCCCAAAATACCAGCTACGGAACGCAGACACTCTGGACCACAAAGCTGAGAAACACTCAGCTCTAATGTACACTCCAATCTTAAAAACATAATGTCAAGAGATGGGCGATGGTGGATTCTGAAGCACTTTCATCGTTCATATCAACTGCATTTGTAAAGAAACACGGAATACTTGTCGAAGAGGCGACTGGGATCATCCGGGATGGTCAAGGATAAGTATTGCCAAAATTTAAAGGTCTCAAGATAATCAATGTCACTGTAGTACAGTGAATCCCAAGGTGATATGGTCATGTAGTTGTACGACGGAATATTCGCAAAGAGGATTCGAATTTTATTAACTAAGCTGCATGGTGTATTATTAGGCAAACGTGTGCTACAGTACCCTTCGGATCCGGTAGAAGTTTGATTTATTTCATTTTACTAGTGCAGGTAATTACTACAGTTCTGAGACCTGCGAGACAGACTCCCCGCGCGGAACTTATTCCGTCGGTCGAGCTTCAAATCTGGAGAAGTATACCAGGTGCTCTCGAGCCTTCATCAATTTTTTCGGTTGGAGACTCTCGTCGAACATTCCTAGGTTTTTAAGGCGCCAATTTTCAGGTCGCTTCGTAGCAGTGCCTGTAGGAGCATTGTCCGCTCAGTGAACCCCCTTCTCCGCTTGGTACTTGCAGATCGCCTATCATGATCCTCCCGGCCCGTGGCAGCGAATACCAGAGACTACGTTAAGGAACTTGCACCTTTGGAGTCACCAAAAAGTCCTAACGGATGTTATGCACTACCACCTCTAAAGGAGAACTGACGGTACCAACGTCTTGAATTGGGCACTAGCTGCCTTGATCACAGCCGAATTTATGCAAATATCACCTACAACTTGACATGATCATCGGCCTGCCGCATTTCACCGTGTTCGGATACTTTTTAGAGGAACTGCCACGGACAGTTGCGCTGGTACTAGACGGACAACAGTCCACACCAAACCACGTTGAAAAAGAAGACAAATCAGGACCAGAAGACAGATATTCTCCGTCGATCATTTTTCACGAAGTCGCAACACAATTGAACAGAAACCAGGAAGTACCCGTGTCAGCCAGATGCATTCATCCTCTGACAGTGCTTTGCGTACAGCGTAAATATCGCCGTCACCGACCTGTAGTAGCGTTTTTTTGTGCACCAAAAGACAAAAGCCCCTTCATTTCATACAAAAACCAATGGTTGGCGGCTAAAGTGATCGAACACACACCCACAGACTGGGAAAATTCGTTTTTAATCCCAAGCGTTCCAAAGAAGGCCGGTGATGGAACAAAGGTTGATGCGAGATCAATTATAGACCTACGTCCACTCATATTCTTTCTACTGGACCGCGACTACCCTCTATCGAAAATTCAAGACATATATGACTTTTCTAGGTCTGTATCAGGGCCAGATGCTGTCTTTACGAAATTGCACATTTGGGACGGATATTTACGCTATCCCATCCCGGAGATTGACCAAAATTGAATTGCCTTTCGATAGCGAGGCACAGAAACCAAATGTGTACGGCACGTTTTGGTATCCAAACCATGTCCGCAAAGTTCCAGCAATCGATGGATAAGATCTTCGGCGGTGTACCGTACGTAGAAGTGTACGTTGATGATATAATCATCCTCTAAACCACCGTGACCGAACATGCAGAACATGTTCGGACCGTCATCGATACGCTCCCGCGCAGGGACATCCCCATTAGAGCCGACAAGTGTCTGTTCCCACAGATAAAAGTTACGCTTCTTGGCTTTGTAGTGCAACGCCAGAGGTGGGAAAACACCACGAAGACGTTCGGAATCTTCCCCTTCTAGGGTAGAAAAGCAAAACAAAGCCACTCTGGGCATGCCACGGGGAAGCCGGTTTGTAAGATCGGGGGCAGCCCTTCAGGCGGTTACCTAGAGTGTTGAGTATGAGATTCCTCCAATGCGGAGCGGCAGGAACCACGAGTAATCGGTACGGAGCCCCGCGAGCGGGCGAGGGTGAAGGATACGGTAGGTACCTGTAGCGACAGCGTGTCCACTGGTGTGTGGGCACGGGACGAAAAGAGAAACAAAACAGGACCCAATGCTGGGGCGAGTACACGACAATGTCGGTAAGGGATAGATACAAGTTGTGGTGACACTCTCTAAGTCTCGAGGGAGGATGAACTGCCGTGCAAACGGGTGCTAACACGCAGCAGCGGTGAGCGACGCCGGAGGCGGAAAAGTTCAGAGCCACGACCCTCTTGGGCCCGTCATAGGGTTTACTGGGCAGCCGCCGTAGCGGGATATATATACTGCAGTCGGCGCGCCACCCTGACAGTGGGGCGCGCCGCCCAAAAGTATCTAAGTAAAATATATAATTTGTCCAGCAATGCCGTGCATCCTTACTGTACCCACGTGTGCCACCCGGCAGTACGGCGTGCCCCTCAGTGGCCAGCCGCTGCGCTATCCATCATAAAATAACCATACCTCTTCGGAGTGCAAGTACCGACTAAGTCGTGAGAAATACCCCGGAAGGGCGTTGCACTTCAGGCTTTATAGTCACTAGAGCAGGAAATAAAAAAGATCTAGCGATACGGAAAGCAATCACAAAGTGGGAACATCCTCAACCCGTGAAGCAACTTCTGAGCTCATTTGGAGCAGCGAATTACTTCCACCAGTATATTCCACGGTTCTCATATATCTTAAAACCACTTGAAATGGACCGCAAAGGTCGAGGCCCTCTAAAACGGACACCCAGAATAAAGAATTCATTTCTCCTGATCAGAAAGAATTGTCTGAGGCGACGATTCTAGCATATCTGGTAGACGATAAAACGATTTTTATTGGCGCTGATGCGTCAGATTATGACTTAGTTGCAGCGATTAGATATAACCAAGACTCAATCATCCTTTGCTTAGTGGTGTTTGCATCCCATTTAATGTCAAACCCCGAGAGGAACTACAGGGCAATGAAGAAAGAACTTCTTGCAATAGAAAAGGGGATGGAATAGTTTCGATGCTACCTACTGGGGTGCAGATTTATCCTGTACAAAGACCAAGGCTCCCTCACGGTTGTTCACACCCTGCGTACTATAAACCAGATCGTGGCAAGATGGTTCGAAAAGATCATACAGTACGACTTTGCTGTGACCCAACTTCCGGGACCGCATAATGGTCTTGCAGATGCTCTCAGCGGCAAGATGAAATGCGCGACGCTGGCCAATCTCACCGTGTCGCAGCTGATTTGCCACTAAACTGCACCAGAGACTGAGGGAGATAGAAACTTATTGGTTTATTGTCCCCATACTTACAGAAACGTTGGCGAAACCGAGGCATTCAAGAAACTGTAACATGTCGGACACTGGTGGGACGGCATCAAGAATGAAATCAATAAAGAAACGCGGGGTTGCGTCCCCTGCCTACGATACAATATAGAGAAAAGAGAGTTCCATCTGCTGAAGTCGATAATGGCAGAGCTGCCTTGGGATCACATCGCAGTAGAGCTCGTGACTTCACTTCAAATATCAGGCAGTGGACACAATACCCTGCTCACTACCGTATGCCTGATGACAAAGTTTTTCATCCTCGGACCTTTCCAAAGCAAGGTTATGGAAGAAGTAGCTCGCGAGCTTTGAGATATCTTCTCAATTTTCGGAGTCCTAAGGATAATACAGTTTGACAACGGTTCGGAGTGTTTAGACGGGTTGATCACAGAAATCACGAAACTTCATGCAATCTACTACCGCACCATATCACCATACCAACCACGATCAAACGTAGTGGTCAAATGAATGAATGGAACAGTTGAGACAAAGCTACTGAAGGAAGCTGACGCATCGATGGCAATAATATGTGCAGTTCGTTCATGTAGCGTATCATTGTACGACTGCTGCATTAACTGGATCCATACCGTTCTCGCTAATGTTTCTGTAGAATAACAAATGGATTTGAAAGGTTCAGGCAAACCAAAACTAAATCTCTTATGAAAAATGAACTGTGTAAATTGCGTCAGAAACAAGTTGCGGAGCATGTCTTTCCTGCAGTGTCTCAAACAGTTCGTAAAGTGAAGAAGGACGAAGCCCAATTACTGAGTTGCAACCGCCATATAGTGGGTCAGTACACCTTCCCAACAGGTTTTATTATAGTGATGAGAGATGTTACTAAACAATCCAAATGGGATACCCTCTACAAAGGTCCGTTCACAGTAATGCGGAAGAACCGGCGTGGATCATATGTGTTGCGCGATGAATTCTGCCGGCTTCGAAGAACGGTACCCGCGCACCACTTGGAACTTATTGCAAGAATTGGAAACAAAACCGTGATTAAGGACAACACACACGAAATAAACCGGAGAGCAAATATCGTCCTATAAAACGTTGTAAACATGAGTATCTATATCTTGTAGAAGAACAAAAACGTCGCTCCTGGTTGGGACCCGTACGAACATTTTTCAACCTAAGAACTTTCCGCCGATACTATAAATCGGTCGGTTGTACTAGGAATTCAATCAAAAAGAGGAATAGACCTGGGGGGGTGATGTCGTGACGTACACAGTAGACTAAATAGGATTCATCTGGGTACGGCGTAAATCAAGACCTTGAGAGTATTCCACACAATCCCAACTCAATTCTTGCATTATCCCGTTTGGAAAACGGTGATGTAATAGGTAAGAACAGACATCCACGCCCACGTATCCCCGTATGCGCCCTAAACATCTTGTAGCTCAATAGAGCAACCTCCGCGCACTATAAGAGGGCTTGCTTCATTTACGGAAACTAAACTAAGACCGTCAGGTGTCTGCATAAACCTTTTCGACTGTCCTCGGATCAACACTTGCTTGCTATTGGTAAGGTTAAAGAACAAAGAAATCTACCAGGTGTTACAAAGCTTATTATATTGGCCGTATTTGTTTCGATAAATAAATTTTATTTAAAAGCATGTCCTGCCGGGCAAAATACCGTGCTTTTATTTACAGTTTCTACCAAGCAGTATGTAGCTGATATACTTATTCAGTTTAAAAAAGTATTAGATTGTATAAAACATTGCACGGTAAACAGTCACCTGCACAATATAGTACATGATGTAAAAATGCATAGAAAACTATTTTAGAATCCCAATTACAGTTATCGTATATCCCATTGCACGTTTTATAAATTTAAAAACGGCTTCTCAAAGTTAGGCATTAATCAGAAGCAACTTTGCAAAACAATGAAATATTTTAGATCCAAGTAAACCAAAATGAGTATCCATTTTTACTGGCGTATTTCAAAAACTCATGTTTAACGCAAAATCAACTTGCATGAAAAATAGTGAGTTTGGAAATTCTAAAAGAAAATTTTGAAAATAATTTTTCAAAAGCAGATATTAGCTTGAAAAAGGAATAAAATAGAAAGAAAATTTTTATGAGAAGCAATGAACAAGAAAAAACTATTACACATATGTTTGAATTGAAAACGGATAGGAAGGTTTTACACGTTTTCTGTAAGAAAAATCGATGTATCGTATTGAAAATGTACATTTTTGTATTCGATATAGTCCTATAGTCCCTGAAGAGTGGGAAACAAATTAACACAAGTTTGCAAAGATACAGGCCTGTTTCTTTCCAAAATTCGTAGACATATTGAAGTAGAATTCCATTCTCGGCCCTATTAGCAACATTGAAATCAAAATATTGAACGCACTAGTTTGGCATTCAAGTCTTGAAAGAGATCTCAATGTTACCAAAACCTAAAATTATTTCCTAACTGCGATTCTAATGACTAGTACTTAACTTTTACGACTTCGTAATTGTACACCTTCATGCAAGTTATCATAAAGTTATATGACACTAAATTCTTTTTGCGTGAACAGCAAATGAAAGCGTTTACCCACAGTTACAGTAATGGTGGCCTTGAGAAGCGAAGAAAATTACATCACATATTCACAGAAGTTATTTTGGGAAAGGCGATAACCTCCCTACAAGGTTACTAATCGCCTGAGTAAATCAAGAGATAAAACAAAAGGGGAAATATTCCATGGGCTTTGTTTCCTCACACATTAGGTATGACCCAAATTATTTCTTTTGTGCCTGCGATAACAACAATCGATCGTCCCCAAGATTCGACATTGCTTGCATTGGTTTTCCCGAGTTCAGGGCTTCTCCTGTGAGAAAGAAAGCATCTCCTCTGGGCGCGGAGAGCACCTCAAATGGGTGCCAACTCAGAAAATTTATACCTGTAACACATGTAGAGGTATTTGGACACAGACTACCACAAAGACCGTCTATAGGCCACACTGTCGTCAAATATTGTCTCGAAGACAGTCTTCAAGCTACACTGTCTTCGATTATTGAAATAAATAAGTTATTGACAGTATGAGCTAGAATAGTGATCGCAGCTTACTATCTACTCTGAAAGAGATACTCTTTGGCCCCCTTACGAAAATTAGCCAAAATCCTCACCGTACAACATTTTTTGCACTTCAGCGGACGGTTTATGATAAAGAGATTGGAGTCAAGCCCCTCACGGAGGCGGAAGAACGCTGGACGCGAACGGAATTGAGATCCTTCCTTGGATTAGTCAACGTCTACTGACGGTTCGTACCATATTTGTCGGATACCGCCGCAACGCTTAAAGCATCATTGCGGAAAGGGCAGCAGCCGAACCTTCCGCCATTCACCACCGATCCACTGGCTGCTTTTCAGTCCCTAATCCGGGAAGTGACGACAGCTCCAATGTTGTCATTTCCCAAGCTGGGTATCCTATACCTCGTGGATACGGGTTCCAGAGACCACCAAGTGGGCTGTGCTGTGTTTCAAACAAGCCCCGAATGGGAGCGCAAACAAACAGGATATTAATCCCGGACTCCAACGATCACGAGAGGAACTATTCCGTCTAAAAGAAGGAGTGCCTTTCCATGCTGTGAGTTCTCTCGAGATTACGCCCCTATCTAACTGGGGTGCACTTCACCGTATTCACGGATCATTTCTTCTTGAGGTGGCTGATGAACATCATCGATCCATCAGGCCGCTCAAGGCGGTTGAAGCTCGGTCTAGCGGAATTCATGTTTGATGTGGTTTACAAGAAGGGCGCACAGAACGCGCAAGCCGATGGCCTACCGCGCTCGCCCACAAAGGGAGAAGCGGTCGGCGATGTCGACGAGCACGAGATCCCCTGCTTTGTTGCAGAAGGGATTCCCCCGGAAGCTCCACACTGAACCTCCAAAAAGGCTAGCTCAGGCATAATAGACGAGTTTTTAGCTTCAGAGGACGTCGAGCATGCCCAACAGGGGACTTTCACGCCCATCAGTATGAAGGAAATGATCCGATAACAGTTCCGGGACCCATTCGGCATGGAACTACGTGCCCGTATGAACGGTGGCGAAGGCCTACCTTTTGAGGTGAGCAAAACGGGCTACCTGGTCCGGAAAGAGGAGCGTCACAAACAAAATGTGGGGATCTATTCCCTCCAGCTCAGGGTCCTTCAAGTGTCACACTACCCGAAACTCGGTGACCACCCGGGTAGGAGAAAACTTTATATAACCATTCGGAGGGATGTTTACTAGCTCGCGATGCCGGGGGATTGCTACGCCGCTGTGCTGTTCTGCAAAAAATGCACAAGGAATCGGGTAAAACTCCGAAAACATTCAAAGACGTTGAAGCTTTTCCGTTAGGGGCTCCTTTCAAGTTTTTTGCCAGGATGACCTCGACCCTCTTTGGAAGATGAAGAAAAAGGAACAGTTGTCTGCTCGTAATCACCGACCGCTTAGCGAAGCTTGTTTAGACAAATATCTTGAGGACGATCTACACTTCTGCCATTGCTCAGGCGTCTGTAACGCATTGGGTCTTTGTTTATGGGCACCCCGGCGAGGTACTATCCGACAACGTCAAGCAATTCGCCTCGCGATTTTTTAAGACGTCTGCTGCATACTGGATGGGAGGAATCTCTTCACCACAACCTATCACCCGCAAACTAATGGGCAGGTTGAACAGTTTAACCGAACACTACTCGCGTAGCTGCGCAAATATGTCGTGGGTCACCCAACCTGATGGCATCTCTTCACGGATGCAGTGACCTATGACTACAATACGCAGGTACACCGGACCACCGGCCGTACTCCCTTCGAGCTGGTCTTATCGCGTACGCCCCCAACTTTCGCGCTGGAACCCCATGCGCATGCGGATGCTTTCCCTTTACTCGGTTAATATCGCCTGCGGTTGAAAGATTGGCTTTCCAAGCTCGTGCCGGTTGTCCGTAACGCGATGGAACACGCTCAAGCCGCGTACAAGCGAAACTTTGATGACCGTTTGCGCCGTCACACGGTGGTAACCGCAGATGGCGAGGAGAAGGAGTGCCTGTCACGCCACCACGTCGTACAAGTGCCTCGTCCCGCACGTGAGGTCTCAACAGCCAACGATGCTTATGGTACGGTATCTGGCCTTTCCAACACCACAATATCTCAAACTTTCGTGCTTCGCACCCCCACGTGGAGACTTTTAAACCTTCCGACATTGTTGGGTGCTCCGGATCCACCGGCTTCCTCGCTCACGCTGTACCGTCCACCTCTCCGTGGCATGTATCCCCGTCCAATGATTACGGTGCTACCACAGGTTGCTCTTCCGTCTGAGGGGAGGGAAGCCAGCCGCTCGTTCGCGAATCGTTGTCACTTTCCGTCGCGATGGAACGCTGTTGTTGTGCCACCATCCGCGAGCGGTAACAGCGCCAGAAACCCGGAAGCGGAAGCGCCTGGGCTTCCAATCGCGCATGCACCCAGGGACGGATCTGTGTAGTCGGATGACGCAACCTCGCGGTACCGGATGAACACTCCGGAGGCGGATTGCGATCAAGACTTTTCCACGGACCCGGCTCGGCTGCATCCAATCGGCGCTCCAGACCACGCCGTAATAACACCCGCTGAGCAGTCATAGACCGCAACTCGGAACACCTCGTCCGGTACGCCAACCGAACGCTAGCCTGGAAGCTCCCCCAAACCTAGAAAGACTTATCCGGAATACCTGGAGGACGAGGAACTCGAGCAAATGTTTTCCTTGAAAACACTGCTGAGAGCTACCTGACCCTAGGAAGGGAATCAGAACGCCCCAGGCCTGATACCAACGCAGCAAGTCCGGAAAGTGTATATCCAATAGTACGTCCTTGACCGAGTTGTCGGACACGAAGTGGACCCACAGGGGATCATCTGGTACCAAGTCCGCTGGTACAGATATGACCCGAATTGGGATATGCTAGAGCCAAACGAGCATCTGCCTCACTCTGCGGCCCTACAGTAACACCGCAAACGGAAGATCTCTCTGCCGGAAACACTGGTATATACCCAAGTGGTATAAGGAACAATTAGCACGGAAGGAGCGCATCCCAACCGCGAAGTGCGGACGTCGACAGTGGAACATAAAATCAACCTCTCAATCCTCAATCTCTTCTCCGACCCTTTTAACACTCATAGGTATTTTATCCAGATCGCTGGTTTCATCGTGCAAGGCGAGTCACTGTGAGCACGGGTTTTCCATCGATGATGGCACAATTTCCGACATATGCCGGTGATTATCGCTAGATTCCCGCTTTACGCAAGAGCTGTTGGATAAGGTGCCTATGCTGTCACTGACAACTAAATGTTCCGGGGACCATGGGCTGTGTTTAATGTTGACTTTGTGTGGTACACGTGTGCAGCTGTGCTATTCGGCACGTTGTTCACTACCATA
>JAHNZQ020000092.1:393666-410734 GCA_019155205.2 Gracilaria vermiculophylla | reverse complement strand
ACTGTCATGCCTTGTTGTGCCTTGCTGTTGTAAGCATTATTGAATTGTGGCTAGTACATTTATGTCATCTTACAATATGATTGGTAGTATTGAGTGTCTCGCCTTTTTAGTGTAATTTCTAATGCAAGCTAGTCGGTGCGACTGCGCCACTATATACGTCGTGGTCAAGACACCTCCAAGTAAATCCAAGCCAGAGCTGGCGAACTTCCTTTGCATCCCCTGAACTTTCCCTTGCCCCTCTGACCTCCAATAAGAGCAAGAACAATTGCAAGCAAAGAAAGCCGCAAGGCTTTTTCCTGGAGGACGCACGTTGCTCGCATTTTTATTACTAATCTATCCAGGGGAGTCCTCGTGACGGTCAGCGATTACTGCTGCCTCTCCAATGATCAGGTACTCCTGCCAAGGTGGATTGCCAGGTCCTCCCGCATCGTAGACACATCCCCCGAAATCTCGCTAGGTCGAAGCCCAACCTCTCGCAGGAACTGCACAATGACATCGCTTCCAGGCACCGAGTCTGCAGGATACGCGGAAGAACCGGTAACCCCTACCGTGGCGGGCGGAGTCGCCGGGGTCGCTGCATGCGAGGGAGCGATCGGATTAATGGCCTCAGGAACATCCGCCGAAGCAGCAGCACTCCTATCGCGCATGTCGTCCTCCTGAATCGAGGTGCATCTCTGCTTGGTAGGCACCACGTCCACCCCGTAAATGGAATCACCCGTATCAGGAACCACATAGTCTACCGCCACTGCGGGTTCGTGATCCACTATGGGGTCACCTTCCGCATAGGCACAGTGATAGCCGCAGGCGTCAATGTATCTACAAGGGTGATCAGCCGGGAATCTCCGGGGCGCATTGCGATAGATCTCCACCTCAGCGCACCTGATATCCGTGTAATTCCAAGGATCGAAATACACGAAGCCGGCGAGTCGGGCGTGCTCTTATTACCGCTTTCCGACATGGCCCTTCCACATTGAGGTGCGCGCCCTGTCTTAAGGGGGGAGATATGAAGTGCAACGCCCTCCAGGGAGGTTTTATTTGGCTCTTTGCTGATTCACTGGATTCCGGGCAGGCGGTATATATGAAGATGCTTAATGTCGCAGGAGCGATTCAGGTCCGTTTGCACGTTGGACTCAAGAGTAGCCAACCCAGCGCGTCGCGCGACGTGGCACGCGCAACGGACGGCCTCCCGGCACGCGCCGGGTAACCGCACGCGGCCCTCTAGCTACAGCATGGGTGCCGGATGACACACGATTTGCACGGTTATTTCAGCACTTTCGATATTTATTCATTTGGTTTTTTTGGATATTTTAGCCTTAGAGCTACAGTACTAAGCACGACGGCACTCCGGCCGTTGCGCCGAGTAGACCGCACCAAGCGGGATCTCCGGTCTGAACTTGCCACTCACGCGAGTAACTCTCTCCACCTTGGAGATATACGCCGTGGACTACGGAAGGCAACCGCCCTTGACCCTGATAGCCATTATCCGAACTATTCTTTCCCTCTCTCAGGTTCGCTCTCGTAGGAGGCTAGCCCTATCCGACCTCCGGCTTACACCTTTTCGAACTAGGTCCACAACCCGCTCAACGCAGTTTGTCTGATACCCGCGATGCGCAATATATTACCCGGTCGTCCCGAGATAGCCCGATATACTACAGGGAAATTTCACCGAACTTACGAAAACTGCCTCAATCACAAGACGTGCCGGACACTCGGTTTCTCAATTTGTCTTTCTTCCTGCATTCATTCCGACGGATTGGCCCTGGAGGTATGCATGGCTTGTGTTCCTCGCTTGAGGAAAGCTCTGCTTCTATGCCAGCTCGCGAGAGGAAGGATCCGAACATCCTTCGTGGTACTTTCTCCTCCGGGGAATTTCACTACAGGCATAACCAAAGTAGAACATATTCTGAATCATTTACAAGAAAAGAAGAGATTACACGTCGTAGGCTTCAAAGAGAAAAGCCCAAAACTTCCAATCTAGAAGAAACACCTGAAAGCAACTCACATTGATCCGACTCCCTAAAGCAAGTAAAAATATCTGCACGAAAGTTTACAATGAACGCGTTTGCACGTCTCTTTGTGCTGCTTAGGGATAATAAAGAGCACGATTTGCACTGACTAAAAGAAAATTGAATTAAAGTCGACAAAAACGCACATTGATGCTATCGTAACAAGGGAATCATTTTGGATCATTGTGAAAAACATGTTTACTGATTAAGCAGGGTATAAATTTTTACATTTTAGGGAACAAATTGATCACGTGAATTCAAAACAACGCCCTATCACATTTTGTACGGTAACTATGTTGAAAATACAATCCACTGAGTTCAAAAGACAGATAACCGTGATTTAAGATCAATGGGTTGCCTCTGGATAGAACCACAGATCGCGCTTCACTAACGTTTTGCGAAATACAAGTAATGGAGATCTAACTGCTGATTTCAAACGGGGGCTGCTTTTATTTCTTGTGTGAAGGCTAGGACCACAGCATGAAGACATGTCAATGCTGAGTATGACCACAGAGGTGATATGCGACGATGATGCCAGATATGAGGAAGGAGCTACAGTGAGACCGTAAAACAAAAACAGAAATGTGCGAAAAAACCATGTGTGCAACAAGACCGCGAAGATGTCAAAGATGAGATTTTGAGCCTATCGGAGGGCCTTCCGCGCCTGGAATTAGCTTTTAAAGCATGAACGGCAGTATGCAAAGTGTAATTAAACATGGAGCGGGCCAGATATGACGAAGAAAACAATGCAATAGTAAACAGGATTCAACGGCAGTACAAAGTGATTAATTTCATGGATAACAGTGCTTTGCGCTACAAAAAAGCGCAAAAGACAGGCTTTATCTCGTTGATCTAGAGTTGTCAGACAGGATTTGAAGAGAAACGAATCCACGTTAGTTTGATGCATGAGAACGTGACCATTTGCACTTTGTAGTACATTAGGATAGTCGTTCTGCGTTTTTTGTGCTCAAGATAATAAAAATACAGAGAATTCACGGATTTGGCATGATTTTAGGATTGCGCAGAGTGGAGAGCTTGTTTCAGACGTCTTGAGAGACCAGCAAAACCTGAAAAAGCTTTTCTGTAGACCCAAAAGGCAAATAGGCTGCTGTTTGCTTGGCTGACAGCAAAATGAAGTATATAAATATTGATAAATAAGACGCATATATGTGCTTGTTTGAAACGGCCCTGAGTTGATGTTCGGCGGTGTGTTGCAGTTCAGCTGGATAGGCGAATAACAGGAACAAAAAAGGTGCAATCCATTTCAAAAACATATTATCCCTTAAAAGTGCGCCAAAACTGTACTGTAGGCTAGATATTGCACGTATTCTATGTCGTATTGCTTCAAAAAGATATGTACATTGTCTTCTTTCTAGTAGAAATAGCTCAAGGTCCTCCAATTTCCAAGCAAAAACAGCTTCAATTCATAAATTCATATGCCAAAAAATATTCCAACAGCTATCGCTGGAAAAGTGAAGCGTTTTAGGGTCACAATTGTTAATGTCCTCAAAACATCCAACTCTTTTTGGACAAAAACGATCTCCAGAACGCCATAAAAAGCTCCGTCCAACAGAAAAGAACGGAATTTAAAAAGCTTCAGTCAAAGGAAAAGAATCGTGCATAACATTTGGAATGAATTTCAATCTCAACGTTTCAAAAACCAACTATATGGAAGCATATAAAGAACACAAATTCATTTAAGTACAAGAAAAATGAAGAAACCATTCTTTTTTCATGACCATCACAAGTAGAAGAGAATTTAATCGTGTGCTGGAAAAGCCTACTGTAAAAAAAAATGGGAAAAATTTATTTATATTGATGAAAAAAAGTTAAATTTAGACCGACAAGATTACTTCAAATTTTATTGGCGTGATCTTTACAAAGAACGTCATGACTTTTATACCAGGCATTCAGATGGAGGCTTTATAATGGTCTGGGCTGGCATTTATAAAGAAGGTCTCCTTGACATTGCATTTATGAAAACAACCATGAACGCGGAAAAATAGCGAGACCTTCTATACAACTATTTGCTACCATTTAAATTATATTCCTATGAAGAAAAGTTCAATTTTTAACACAGTAATTTGTTAGTCAACACAGCCTCTTTAATAAAAGATTGGCTACAGGTGTCAGAGGTATCTGATTTAAAACACCCAAAGCACTCACAAGATTCGAACTTGATCGATAACGTTTGGAGACTGCTTGCTAAGATGATTAAGCCGCACGGAAGGGAGATTAAGACTATTTCTGAAATAGAAAAACTGTATTAATAATTGCTGGAAATCTATAAAAGTATCAAAAGCGGAAAAGTATATCAATGCGATTCCAACACGTTGCATTAGCGATATATGTGGTACTGTCAGCTCTCTTCTCGAGGTACTACAGCACAACGTCCGTTAGGAGTTTTTGTTTACTGCAAAGGTGCGGGTTCCTAAATGGGGTCTCCGGTATCCGCCGTCACAAGCCGGGGGAATTCTTAAAGGGGATCCGCAAACACCAAGTGGAGGGGGACGTTCACTAGGCGGGCAATGCTCCTACAGGCACTGCTATGATGCGACCTCGGGATTGGTAACTTAGAAACCTGAGTTGATCGACGAGAGGCTCCAACCGGAAAAGTAGATGAAGACTCAACGGTGCTTGTATTTACTTTCCCAGAGGTGGATCTCAACCTGCAGATTAAGTATCAATTCGGGAGCCCACCTCGGCAGGTCTTACTACTGTAGTATTAACCTGCATAAATTAACTAAAGTGAATAATAATTCTACCGTCCCTTAAGGACACTGTAGCGCACGCGGGCGGGATTATGCACCCGTGGCCCAGCTAGTAAAATACGAGCCCTCTTTAGGAATATTACAGCATAAGGCCGCACCACCGTTTTTCCCTTAAGAGCCACTGTACTACATTATACAGCAAAAAAAGCAAAATAAACTATTGAGCGTCGCACATAAGATTTATTACTGGTAATCATATTTTTTGAAACTGTTTTTTGGCTTCACGTTTTTCTAAGAGCAACTCTATCAGTCGAGCCAAGTAGCTAAATATACATGTTTTTGGCTTTAGCATACCTTTTTGCATCTCTATTAGAAGAGGTAAAGCGAAAATATTTGGCTTTCGAGCTAAGCGGAATTTCAAATCGTACAAGATTTAGCAGACCGCTTATCTCTCAGGCTACACGGTAGTGCGAATGAAATTAAGTTACGTCACAGTACATGCTCGTCTTCGCGCCAAAACTATCGCTGCGCATAACATCGTTCCAAGACGACAACTCGTCCTGCTAGTTTCTTTGTGGACCCAGTTCCAATGCAGGGTCAGTCATGACTGATGCAGTTGGAGAAACCTCGACCAGAGGCACAAACGTCAGTTCCGCTGAGGACCTTGCACTTGCAAGATCCTGGATATCTGCTACACAAACCATTCTGGAGCAGAACGCTGATACTTTTTGGACCAGTGTACTCGACAAATTTCGAAGTCAACCAGAGTACTATCGCCTCCGTACTGCAATTAGCTTGCAATTTCGATGTAGTACTATTTCTCGGGTATTCCAGAAGTATTTGGCAGCGGAAAAAATTTATCGCTCAGCCATTCCTTACGCGAAAAGAAAAGAAAATACTCTGCAGAATACAATGATTCTGTACAGCACTAAGAACAAGTATATCAAGAACGGAGACGAAAAGAAGCCTGGTCCGATCCGCTTTCTATCTGCCGTTTGGCTTCTTTCCACATGCCCAAAGTTTGCTGCCAATATTGGTGGTAGATCTCAGCTAGCCGTAGGCTATCGCGCGATGGCAGGAGATGAGCCGGAAGGTAACGATACAGATGACAATATAAACTCATCAAAGAGACCAGGAGAAGTTTCAATGGAGACGCCGCCCTTTTGCCGCCCTAAGGGTGCTAAACGCCAGAAGGTCGAGAAGGCAATCAAGAATACCATTTCCAAAGTTGCCTGTAGCGTGCAGGACATGGAAAATACCCTTAAATCGTCAGCAATATGCAAAAAGCAGGCTGTTACTATTTCCTTACAACTGAAGATATCGCACTGCATGTCCCTTCCTACCCCCATCATGAACAACCGTCTGGAAAAATTAATGGAAAGAGCTGCGCAACTTGGAGGCTTTTAGCCGGATTGGAATGAGGCGAATGTAGACATTTCTGTCTGCTGCGCTATCTAACAACATCGCGATTATGGAGGACGGAAGGCAGTCCCACAAAGCGTCAACCAATCCAACGAGCTTGATTATAAGCTCCGCTACGAGTACTGAACTCTGTTCATCACCCCAAGCGGACGAAGCGCAACTCGAAACCTAGAATACGCCGGAGGCGACTTTGTGACGTAAAACGCGCTGAAAACCGTGCTTTAATGGCAGCTGTAGACGGTGACAGAATGAGAAGGATGGTTTATGCGAAATCACTACGCTTCGCCCAAAGATGATGAGAAAGTGCGGTTGTGAGAGAAGTATGAGCCACCTCGTTGGTACTAATCTCGTTCTCTGCAAGTAAATCATGCAGTCCATCCATTTAATGTGATGCAGTATTATGTTCCACACTTGCTGTGACTTCATTATGGCTCGATTGCCCTTGTTCATGTGAAAACTCCTCCACGATGCTAAAGTCCGATTCGTTTCCCGTCACTTCGTTATGAAACTCATCTCGCAAATCCATGTCGACCAACATATTGTGCAGTATAACCCACGCTTGACTTAAAAAGATATTTAGTTCATGACTCCACTGAAAACGTTCGTGACGGAGAATCTTGAACCGTCCCTTTAGAGCACCGAACATTCTTTTGATGTCCTTTCTAATTGCCTCCTGCGCAGTTTTCATGTTTACTTCTCTCTCATTTACGGCAGCGTGATTCGGGCTGACTAGTATGGCCCAAGGAGGGTAAATACCGTCGACTAGATAGTTGCGCAGAGCGTTACGGTGACATTGATTCACTGCGTAGCCCTCCGAGAATGTCATTCGATGTCTACCGGAGAAGATATCGATGAAAAGAGAACTGTTGTCGACAACTGTGATCTCATCATTGGTTTCGCAGTGCCCAAGGAACCAGTGCCAACAGTTTAGGTTTCGATCACACAACGCCTCACAGGACATTGTAGCCAACTTCCCATCTATCGGTTTGTGGTATTGCCCCTTCATAGACTTCGAGCAGTTTTTTAAATGTATGTGAATACAATCGATCCACCAAATGCATCCCGGAAATCCGACTTTGTTATACTCCCCTTCAATTCGTCTCAGTTCCTGCACTGAAGGTTCACGATTTAGATGCCGTCCTCCACACCTCTTGTATATTGTGGTAGAATGGCTCCTAAGGGAAAAACGGTGGTGGGGCCTTATGGCAAAATATTTCTAAGGAGGGCTCGTATTTTATTAGCTGAGCCACGTGGAATACTTCTGCCCGCGTGCGCTACAGTATCCTTAAGGGACGGTAGAATTATTATTTGTTTTAGTTAATCAACGCAGGAACTTACTACGGTAGTAAGACCTGCCAATGCGGGCTCCCGGCTTGATACTGAACCTGTCGGTTGAGCTCCACTTCTGGGAAAGTAAAGACAAGCATCCTTGAGTCTTCATCTGCCTTTCCGGTTAGAGACTCTCGTCGATCATCCTCAGGTTTCTAAGCCGCCGGTCCCCAGGTTGCATCGTAGCAGCGCCTGTAGGAGCATTGTCCGCCCAGTGAACCTCCCCCTACGCTTGATGTTTGCGGATCCCCTTTAAGAATTCCCACGGCTCGTCACAGCGGATACCGGAGACCACCTTTAGGAGCACGTAACTTTGGAGTTAACAAAAACTCTTAACGGAATTTGTGCCTTACTACCTCAAGAGGAGAGCTGACAGTACCACAACTGGTCTCCAGACTTAGAAGGTCAGTTTCCTGAAGGATTTGCAAAAGTCGCAGCAAAACGGTGTGTATAGTGGGCAACTACCGAACCCCAACAGTGGAATTCTTCCTTAAGGTGATTCGGAAATGGAAGAAAATCACCTTCGACCTTCTCCTCTATGGATTCCTCAGAACATCCAATAGAAACCCCCCTACAGGATCCTCAAGCAACCGGCTCCGTCGGTGGATGCAGCAAGTGCAGCGCTCCCCAGGAGATGGCCGCCACACTGGAGGACCCTGAAAGTCTCCTTCGCAATCCTGGCTCCTCTGTGGAGCGTTTCAGGAATTGCCTTAGAAGAATGCATGATCGGAGGCAAGCGGAATCCCCCGCGACATCTCTGGAGAACGCCGAAGTGGAGTTTGAAGAACCGCACACGGCATCGCAGCCGCCACCTCAGGAGCTGCAGGGACGGGAACGCCCGGAGGCTTACTCCCTCCTACAGTCGCTGGCCCCGCGCCTTACGGATTGGCTCTCATAAGAGCTGGTCGAAAGAGTACATGCAGGTGTTGAAGCCCACTTTGGAGCGCGCTGCCACACCCTTGTGGAGGAAATCACAACGGAAAACGCTCGAGGTGCTGTGGATGCTTTGCTGGATTTCGATCCCTTCCTCGAGGTGATCTCAGACGTTATCCGTGCGGAGGCTCGCTCCCAAACGGCGCAGCTGCTCTCCCTAGAGGCGTTTCAAAGTTTTTCTTCGGTACAGGAGAGGTTCCGTCTATCAACACCTAAGGTGACCCCGGGTAGAAAAGGACAAGATACTGCCACCCCCTACGCCAGAGGAGGAACGGATACTGCCGTAAGGAAACGGGACCACCTCAGGAATCTTGCTATGAACCGTCTGGACCTGACGCCCCGCGGAAGAGGACAGGATACCGGTCGCGACGAAGTCCACCTAAGGAGAGAAGGACAGGATACTCCTCGGGTGGATCGCGATAACCGGGGTATCGTCAGCAACCCAGACCACCCTAAAGAAAGAAGAAGAAAGAAAGAAGAAAGAAAGAGAGGGAGAAAAGACGAAAACGAGACACCAATTCGGAGAGAATCTCAGACTCTGAATCCGTACACAGCTCCAGCTCGGAGGACAGTATACCTCCAAAGAAGAAAAGCAGAAGGGTCAGGAAGGTCGTCCCGCTTAACGACCTCTTCGCCAAAGTGGTGGACTACGACACCTATAGGTTGAATGGTCGCTCCACACTTTACAGCGCGTCAGTCGCTAAATGACTCACGAAGATCCAGCGCCGCATGGATATTCAAATGAAGAAGCACTCCTTCTCAGGCGAAGACCCCCTCTCGGTGTTGAATTTTCTTACGCGCTTCCGTTCAGCGTGTAATACCAATGGTGTCCATGAAGGTACCTCCGTATGGTGCTTTCAGTTCTACCTCACAGACCAAGCCCACTCGCTGGTGCAGCCGCGCCTCACGGGGGAGAGCACCATTGTGGATGATCCTGGAAAGGAAATCTTGACGAAGTACCCGGAGGTATTCAACTTCCTCCTTAAAAGGTACGCCACGGAAGAGGTCATAGCCGATGCTGATGCTGAAGTGACCTCCTATAGACAGAACACCGGAATGACCGAGACGGAGTTCTCACTGAAGCTGTGAACGAAGGCCCTACGGTGTGGGAACGTGAAATCCGAACGGCGATTGAAGTCGCTGTTTGTCGAGGGACTCCTTCCATCGATCTGCGCGAGGGTGCGTAATCACCTGACAAGGCACCCAAAGACCACCTATACAGAGCCAGCATGTTTCGCGAGATCATATGGCGATTCCCATCGTGCCGCTCGTCGCAGCCACGCTCCACTCTCGGACAAACCGTCGTTCTCAAGGACCCTTCGGGCTTTCGCCCTGAGGCTGGACTCCAGCACCTCAGAAGAGGCCGACGAGCTTACGCTTGTTGGAGAGCAAGTGGCCCTTGCCCTCACATACGCCTCATCTCAGGGAGCTCCGTCTAGGACGAGGGCACCCTCGTCTTCTACTTCGTAGGCCTCGGCAGGACCTTACAGACAGGAGTGTCCGACTCCCGAACCCTCGAGGCTACCCACCGCCTTGCAGGATTTGCTTGTCTCCAGAGCCAGTACACTGTACGATTCCCACCCCGTCAATGAGGGCCGCCATCCTGCAGGAACGAAAAAAGAACTTCCAGGACCTGAAAGACACAGCAACGGAGAGCGGAAGTAATCGAACCGCGCATCGTGACATCCGCTCCCCTTAAGGAAACCACGGTTACCGTGCTCCACGGGGATTGCAGTCTGTCTCATTGTCACGTGCACTTGCAATGCAGGTGCTGGTGCCCAGGCCGAATGCACCTCAAGGGAACACGTCGCATCGCGATTCTCCACCACAGAAGCCGTCCACGGCTGGAACTCAGCCCCTCTCCAACCAGGAAAACTCTCAAAGCCACGCGTAGAGGCTCCGCATGGCTCCTTGCTATCGAGCCTCAGCTCCACGGAGGTCGCCTTTAGGAAAGTGCGAGAAGCCGTCTGCTCCGTCAACGCAGAATTGGCAAGCCGGCCAATCCTGTTGGACGCATTCGACACCTTTGCGGATTCTGTTTACACGCTCCGCCGTGAGAATTACAAGGTATTTACCTCTATCGGATGTTCCCCGCTCGCCTCAACCACGGTGCGCGCTATCCGTGATACCGGAGCCGGTCGCAATCTCCTGCACGCTGACGTGCTCCCACGGTCTGCTCTCGGCTCCTTGAGGACTAGCAAGTTCCCTACGGTGCGCGTTGGGTGGCGTCGAGCATTGAACATCCTCGAAGCAATACCCTTGTACCTCCAGTTGGGCTCCTTACAGGTGAAAGTGTGGTTCCTCGTGGCGACCAACTTTGCCGCACAATGCATATTGGGCACTTCCTTTGTGGATCGGTATGTACGTGCAATTTACCAAGGCCGGCGGAAGGTGACGTTTCACAACGCCGCCCCTGTAGGTATCGTTGCCACATTTCCCGGGCCGGACGCCATTGCACGTCACGTGGGTAAGCTTCCAAAAGAGAAGCAGTTGAATAAACTCCAGGTTGTGAAGAGCATCAAAATACCCACGAGCAGTCAGGCCGAAGTTTGGGTGCAGGCCTCTGCATCTGGCCTTTCGTTCCTCAAGAGTAGTCCACACCTGACGACGAAGCAGCACTACATTGTGGCGAACGGTGTTATGGAAATAATACCGAACATTCCCTTCAGGTTTGTGCTCGCCAACCTGAAGGAGTCGCCGTTACGGCTCCGGAAAGGAACTGTCGTTGGACTGGCACTATCCGCCCCTGCATAACTGGCTCATCTTCCTCGTGCGGAAGACCTTGCGAACCACGATGCAATCGCCACAATGGAGGCTGAGGTGACTCCACCGGCTCCAGAGGAAGAGAATCCTGCCCTGTGGCAGGAGAAGCTCCAAATTGGCGAGGATTTCGAAGGGTATCGCCATAAGATACTCGGGATGCTACCCGCCTTTGAGGACATGTGGTCTGGTCACCTGGGGCAGGTTAGCCTGGCCAAGCACAGGATCCAGCTAACACCCGATGCAAAACCGGTACATTACTCCCGAGGAGGGTCGGACCCCAGGCGTGCGATATTGAACGCGATAAGGTTCACCGGATGCTGAAGAAAGGCGTTATCGAGCCTTCTAATTCCGAATGAGCCTCCTCAGTGGTGTTTCTCAAGAAGAAGAATGGCTCCCTACGGTTCTGTATTGACTACAGGCGCCTTAACGAGGTGACGGTACGCGACTCGTACCCGATACCCCGGATGGATGAATGTATCGACTCCTTAGGCGATGCGTCCGTGTTCTCCACACGCTGGATGCCATTAGCGGCTACTGGCAGATAGAAATGGACGACTCCGATAAGGATAAGACAACGTTCACCTCACACTGTGGGATCTTCAGGTTCCTAAGGATGCCATTTGGATTGAAGAATGCACCCGCTACGTTCCAACCAGCTGTGGACATAATCCTGTCAAAGGTGAAGTGGCAGTACGCCTTGGTGTGTATTGATGACGTCACCATATACTCCTGCAGCGTGGAGGAGCACTTCATGCATGTGAAGCACGTGCTCCAACTCCTAAAGGATGCTGGACTCACCTTGAAGCTGGAGAAATGTTTCTTTTTCAAGTCGTCGGTGGACTACCTGGGGTCGAATGTGCTCCCGGGCCTCCTACAGGTTTCCAGGAAAACTCAAGACGCCATCAAGGAAAGTCACTCTCCCACAAACCATACGGAGCTCCACTCCTTTCTAGGGTTGTGTACCGTCTTACGGAGGTTAGTAACGAATTTCTTCCGTATAGCTGCGTCGTTAAATCTCCTCTTGGAGAAAGGCAAGCCGACGCGATTGGCTATCTTGACGGACGAGGAGTTTGAAGCCTTTACCACCCTGAAGAGGAAACTAATAGAACCGCCGATTTTGGTACTTCCGAAGCGGCACGGCGATTGATGCTGGACACTGACGCCTGTAAATACCAGGTCGGATGTGCCCTCCAACAGGAACAACCGGAACGTGGACTTCGACCCATCGGATACGAGATTCGCAGCCTCACACCTACGGAACGGAATTACTCCATTTTGGAGCGCGAATGTCTTGCCATCGTGTGGGCGGTTTTGCTTTTACGACCGTACCTGGAAGGCGCGCGTTTCACCTTGAGGACAGACCACGCCCCACTGAAGTGTATACAGTCTTTCAGGGATGCTTCCGGTCGCCCGGAAAGGTGGAGGTTACGCCTCCTGGAGTTCGGGTTTGACTTCGTCCACTGTCCTGGCATTAAACACCAGGTAGCGGACGCACTCTCGCGAGTCTCTACCGATGGGGAGGATAAAACACCTTCGGAGGACAAAATCCCGTGTCTGGTTATCCATGACGCCGACGGGAAAGAAGGATCCGATGGAGAATGTTTGGAATGCTGTGAACCTGAAGGAAGGTATAATGGACTCCCTGAGAAGATGGCTCTCCTTGAGGAGGAGAAAGAAGTTCTCCCCATCACCGTAGCGGAGTTCCTGAAGGAGCAGAGAATGGATGCATACTGCATGGAGTGCCTCGCCAATGTGGGGAGTTTGACATCGTCATTTGGCGTTGACCGAGACGGCGTGCTCGTAGGCCGCGACCCCCTTGATGGAGTTCTCCAGAAGGTGGCCCCGGCGAAACTACGGGCGAGGGTGCTGTATCTCTCGCACTGTCCTCGCCTCTCCAGGCACCCCGGCGGATCTTGGATGTATTTCACAATGCGGAGGGAGTTCAATTGGCCGAAAATGCCTTATGGCGCCTTCCAAACGGTGGTGGATTGCTACTCCTGCACCGCTGTAGGGGGAATATACGGAAACAACAGACGCCGCTCACGCTGTTCCCACCTTCAGGGTCGTTGGAGTTTGTGGTAATGGACATCTTGGGTCCTCTCGCCAAGACGGAGCGAGGGCACCTAGTTGTCATCGTGATCACGGATCGTTTCTCGAAAATCACGCGGGACATCCCCCTCCAGAGCACAACTGCAGCATGGATTCCCAGCGCCTTTCTGGAACATTGGGTTTACCTCTACGGGATACCATTGTACCTCCTCAAGGATAACGGCCCCCAGTTCGCGGCGAAGCTCTTCAGCGCCGTCTCCGGAATGCTGGGGATGAAAAATTTGTTTACACCTGCTTGTCACCCCCAGACCAACGGACAGGGGGAAAGGTTCAACAAGACCATCGCCTTGAGGCTGAAGCACTTCGTCGCGGACCACCAGAAGAATTGGGACGCATATGTGGGCCCCCTCACGTATGCATACAACCTGCAGGTACACCGCTCCACGGGGACCGCTCCTTTCAATCTGATGCTCTCGCGCATCCCGCCAAGTGCCGTCATTGTGGCACGCACCACGGCGCACCCGGCGGATAGGCCACAGGCGCCAACAGCGGCGCAAGCCAAATGCTCCATCTTAAGGCTGTATGAGAACGCACTCTCCCTCGCAAAGGAGAGACTCATCGCCTCGCAGATGCGATACAAACAGGACTTCGACCGGAAAGTGATGGAAGGCCCTTATCTGAAGAAAGGCGACGAGGTTTTCCTCGACAAACCTGAGGAAACATTCGACGAACCGCCGGAAGTCACGCGCAAGTTAGCGCCGACCACCTCAGGGCCCTACACAGTCCTGGCCACCCATAGGGATAGTGTCGCCATTGAGGTGAACGGGCTCAGAGACGTCGTCTTTCGTGATGGGGTGACGAAAGTCCGAACGCCCAGCTTCTCAGGGATGCCAGCCACCCCACCTCAAGGAAAACGCGCGGAACTTCCTCATCCGACCACCTCAGGCGCGACGACTCCACGGGATACTGGGAAGCGCATCACTGCTCTCGGTGAACCATTACCGGAGGCTCCCGATGTCATCCTGACCCCTGAAGGTGACATCCTCTTCGCAGTGGTCCATATTGTCTCCCATCGACAAACCCCTACAGGAATACTGTGCCGCGTCCGCTGGTATTGGTACACCTCGACGGACGAAACGGAAGAACCTCCGGAACATATCCCGGAGAACTTCCTTAGGCGATACCACGCCAATCTGGTGCGGAAACGCCTTTCCACATAGGCGCTTCCGTTCAGGAAAGGGGGAGTGGGCCCCCAACAGGAGTTTTTTTTCCTCTTCGCAGTCTATCCTCCACCTAGAGTTCTCTTTTTCGCCTCCAGGATGCCATTGCTCGCTTTACGCATGCTCCCTGTAGTACAGTGGCTCCTACGGAAATATGGTGGTTTGGCCTTAAGGCATAATATTCCTAAGGAGGGTTCGTAGTTTATTAGCTGGGCCACGTGGTGCATAATATGGCCCGCGTGCGCTACAGTATCCTTAAGGCACGGTAGAATTTTTTATTTATTTTAGATATTTTATGCAGGTAATTAGCACAGTAGTGCGACCTGCCGAGGCGGGCTCCCGGCTAGATATTGAAGCTGCCGGTTGAGCTCCACCTCTGGGGAAGTAAAGACAAGCACCCTTGAGTCTTCTTCTACATTTTTCGGTTGGAGTCTCTTGTCTATTCACCCAGGTTTCTAAGCCGCCGATCCCCAGGACGCATCATAGCAGCGCCTGTAGGAGCATTGTCCGCCCAGTGAACCTTCCCCTCCGCTTGGTGTTTGCGGATCCCTTTCAGAATTCCCCCGGCTCGCGACAGCGGATATCGGAGACCACCTTTAGAAATACGCGCCTTTGGAGTCACTAAAAACTCCTAACGGACGTTGTGCTTTACTACCTCGACAGGAGGGCTGACAGTACCACACTCCCGCGCCGGCACTTCGTGTGTCTGAGAACGCGGTCACTGCCTAGTTCATATTGGAACTACCGTTTATGGAGCTTCTGCTCCATCCAAAGGACCTTTTATTCGCCAGGGTTCTATCACCTACAGGTCACCGAATCGCGTTGAATACTCCGCTTCGAGGCGCAATTTTGCCGTCAGCACTTGGCTATCGAAGAACTCTGACAGGTGTTCCTTGATGGCCGCCATCGAGGCTCGGTCTGCATGGGCCTTGTGGGGCTCTAAGACCCAAGCACGCGTCTCAAGCAGAACCTCTACAAGAGAAGTCGGAGCAGGACGACCCGTCACCAGGCACGCCTGCACTAAAATCCTGGAAGGCAGCCTCCAGAGTCCAAGTGGAGACTCAGCCCGACGGTGCACCCGATGCGACCACCTTCGTTGACAGCAGAACAACTGCCCCGGAAGGAGCTGCGGACGGCGGACCAGCTGGGACAGGGGCTCCTCGACAGGGTTCCGAAGGTTTTGCAGTGGAGGTCGGCAAAGCCAAGGACGGAGTCGGCGACACCGGAGATGACTGCGGTGCGGGAATTGGAACGCTCCTCAGGCGAGACTGACGAACAGGCGCAGGGACGCTCCGCAGTCGGGATTGCACCACTGGGGCCGAAGGTACCGGGACGGAAGCAATGTCGTCCTCATCCATAGGTGACACGGCGGCTACCACTGCGGGAGCACCCGGCATTGCTGCGGGCCGCGGAGCTATCACCTCAGGAGAGGCGCTCATATCCTTGGACGAAGACCCGCGTGGCGCAATTGTCAAAATGATCCCCTGGACGGAACGGTGCACCGGTCGAGGTGTGGTACACCTCAAGATTCGAGGGAGACGTAGGCGCCGGAGTTGGAGAAGACATGCCGAAGGTGTAGGAAGCCGGATGAATAGCCACCGAATGCGTGGTAACACCTAAGGAGAGTGATCTGACACCACTTGGGGAACGGCCCGCCGTTATACGCCCGACTGGGGAGGTAGCCGCGTCAAGCCGCCATTGTGGAATTCGAGGAGAAGCCGGGCGACCGGAATTAGGCGAGGTAAGGAGCACCATAGCGAGGCGTACGTTCATATCTAGTGGAGGACAACAGGGACGCAGACGAGAGGATTATGAGACTTGCACCTTCACGGGGAATGAATGAACGGAAGCCTTGAAATGGGTGTTTTCCGAAGGAGAATCTTCGAAGGAATCGGAGTGGCAAGCGCCTCAAGGGAGTCAGTGTCCACTCTGAATTGACCCACGCGCCGGCCACGGAGGTTGCGCGGCTGCACCGCACACGTCGAACTCAAGTGTGCGGGAGCTCACGCCGCCAACTGGAGCGGTTGCACAGACAGGATACGCTGGTAGGGAGGAGAAGCAACCGAGACAAGGAGGAGCAGGGTCCGCAAACACTGCGCAAGATGAAACGCGAGCCCGCGGCAATACGCCGCGCAGGAGTATGAATGGGTGGAGGAACGCCTGAAGGAGAGAATGTGCCAATCGCCGGAGGCCGCGCTTGCCTTACCATCGATAGGAGCCACTCCGGGGATCAGGGAGTGGAAAGATGCACCTCGAGGACGTGGTGCAATTTAGGAAAGGGGGTATGTAGTACAGAGGCTCCTGAGGGAAAAACGGTGATGTGACCTCATGGCATAATATTCCTAAGGAGGGCTCGTATATTATGAGCTGGGCCACGTGGTGCATAATTCTACCCGCGTGCGCTACAGTATCTTTGAGGGACGGTAGAATTATTATTAATTTTAGTTAATCTACGAAGGTAAATCCTGCAGTGGTGAGTGTAGTGCAACGCCAAAGGCGGGAAAACAACACGAAGACGTTCGGAATCTTCCCCTTCTAGGGTAGCAAAGCAAACAGAGCCACTCTGGGCGTGCCACGGCGAAGCCGATTTGTAAGATCGAGGGCAGCCCTTCAGGCGGTTACCTAGAGTGTTGGA
>JAHNZQ020000092.1:348531-378871 GCA_019155205.2 Gracilaria vermiculophylla | reverse complement strand
AGGTGCACCCCCGGCACTCTACAGTAAATTCTAAAATTGACCTAGCAATTAAGATTACCTCTAGGTCGCCCACGTGGCTGTTCTCCATGCGAACCGTACCCACCACCCTTGGTACCAAATACTAGAATTACCTCACCCTCACTATACTACAAAGTCACAACAGTGTCCTTTATTTTTTTCGACTCTGCTCCCGTTGCGCTGTTTGTATGTAAAGCACTTTCATCCGAGTGACTTACCTCTTACTGGCTTGAAGCACTTTCACAATGCAAGCCAAACAGTTCACGTTCTTTTTCTCGCTCCATGAAAATCAGTAGAATCCAAAAAAACGTCGTGAACAACAGTTACAAACACACGCAGAAACGTTATTTTTGCACTTAAAGCCCTCACGCATAGAAACAAACACACTCAGACGCACACGCGCAGACATCGAAAAGGAAACATAGAAAAAAAACACACACAGAATCACACGCAGACCCACAGACGCAGACGTACAGAAATAAACGAACTCAGAGAAACACACAAACAGACACCGACTCAGACTTTCAGTCCCAAAGACACACAAAGCGATACCAATAAAAAAGTAGACAGACAAACAAGCGTATACACACAATAACAGACAAACACAAGTTTTCACTGGCACATTGGCAAACAGGAACAGTAACAAAGGTGCAAATAAACAGACAGTTACAAAGACACACAGTATTAACACACTCTTGAGTTAGGTGTGTTGCGGCTTCGTACGATCACCTGGGTTTTTTTTGTCTCTCACTAAAAGATATTGAGAAACCAGAAATCAACCTGTCGATAAACTTTTCTTGTTTGTGCTGCATACGCGTGAATGCAGAAGAAATCAAAAGATATCCGGGTATAGACGTAGTGGATGTTGACCGTTTGCATCTAAGATGTATGCTGCAGTAGGTAGAAGCACATTGATAGGGAACGTAAAATCTGTGACGGCCTAAGAGCTGTGTAGGCGGGCGCAAGAGCGAGCAGATGATGCTCGGGCGGTAGGGAAAGGCTATAGGGCTCTCGATGGAAGGTAGCGCGTTGGTTGCGCTGTAGAACTGCTTAAAGAAGCAACTGTACGATGAACCCGTCGCGGCTGTCCTGGCACCGTTTCGAGGAAAACATTCGAGCCAGTTCGCTGCGAATGCGCATGCACGAAATGTGCACTTCACCACTGTTGATTGCATCGCGAGGCCACAAGCGTTCGCTTGTAATTGGTGCTCTCTTATCTCTACTATTGTAGAGATAAGAGTTTTTAGGTTCAAAAGGGTTAAACACTCTTGATGACCAACAAGAGGCACTGAGGTATATTAAAAGTAGTCAATCACCTTTCTCCCATTTAATTATCGAGCGAGTATTGAGGTTTATCCTTACAAATCAGTTGTAACATCTACAATAAGGTGATTCTGTGAATTATTTTTTGCTTATTGAAAAAATCGAGCGCGCCTGTTCCTCATATTTCAGTTCCATTTTCTAAATAAATCAATATATAGAAAAGCGAATGCTAATCGACATCACTTGCGAGGTCGACAAACCCGAAATGGGATTGTGATCGCTATTCACTGTCTAAGAACTACCACTCTGACCGACTCAGTTCAATCGCAAACAAGATACGGTACTGGAAACCCTTTGCAATGGGGATGAGTTTCAATTTGGCGTCACGTGCAGCTGACAAGTGAATCCTAAGATTTTACGAAGGAATGCAGGATAATCAGTGCAGTCGAACGACGCCTGACTTGAAAAAAAGTGGGCTCTTTTGCACCGCGAAACCTTAGAGTTCTCAACGTCGACTCTAACCGACCATTGTTTGCTTCGGCTCTTGGTTAAATCCTGTTCCACAACTGCAGATCATGTTGAATTGAACACAAGTCATCACCGTGGTTGAGAAACACAGTTTTTCGCAATGAATGGCATCAGGTCGTGGGTTGGCACTCATCGTCGAATTTCTGTGCTTCGAAAGGCATTCACTTCGAGCGCTCAAACAACCTATCACGATCAAGACGAACTTGAAAGGACTCACCTGCCAGTTTCAATCGTAAATGACGTAAGAACAGCATCGCAAGCAATAGAAGCTTTGCTAAAGTTGCCGGATGGCACAACCGTAGCATGGAGCTCTCAAGCTTTGCCTCCGAGGACTTCGCCAGCTATGATGACTATGTGCGCGTACGCTGGCAACGCTTTTCAGGATGGAGCAGGGGCATTTGTATGTCCATCTTCCGGACATGAGGCTGCAGTATGGGGACTATTCCGGGAGTATTTTCAGGATAGAATGGCAAAGGCAGTTTGTTTTGATATGGAAAAGTTTACGAGTCATCTATTTAGCAGGGGTATTGAAGCGCGTGGGTGTTTGCACGATGTTCAAGCAATGCTCCGCATATCAGGACTGAAAGAGAAGAGCTTCGATTCCTACGTCAAAAAAGTTGTGAGCAAGCATGCGCGGGACAAGAGGGAATCCATGATTGGTTTTCAGGATCGGCCTTGGGACCTGCCCACTTATGACATGAGGCTTTTGAGTGACGGATGGATTTCTTCTGCATATGGTGATGCATATGCAATATTCCATATGTATGGAAGAATGAAAACTAAGATGCTGAAAAAGGGCTTGTTTTCAGGTGAAGCAAAAAACTGTTTTGAAGCTTACGAAAGGTTTTATGCTCAGATCGAGAAGAGCCTGTGCACTGTCGGAAATCAATGCCTTTTTCTAGACGACGAAATGCTTTGTAATGTGTTACAACGTTTTGAGAATGATCGCAGATCTCATCAATCCATCTTCGAAAGTTGGGCTAAAATATATTGTGATGAAGTATCCCAGGTAGATATCACCACTTCAATGCTCCGACACATTCTGTTTGCACCGTATCAGAATATACAGAACAAATCTGAGAGAACTCCGACAGAAAAAACGTTTTCTGCTCGTGAGCGAGACATGGAAGGTAATGCGGTCGGAATAACTCGAGGGAAAAGAAGTCCCGGAAAAAAAAGAAAAATATTGGTGAGAGGAGCTGGACTGGCGCCTGAAAAATATACTTCCAATGGCGTGCCTTCTGTTAATATGTCTGCTTTGCAAAGCGTGGTGAAAGCTCTCAGTTCCTCACAGGAACCTAAATTACAAACTGCATATTCTGCGATTAACGGACTGCAGAATGCGCGAACTTTGAAACTAGCAGCACAAAACTTTGAAAAAGGCGTAAAGCAAGTAGTGGATTCTGAAGGACAAGTGAGGATGATGACAAAAACAGATTTTGAGAAAGGTCAACTTTGGACGAACGTCTGCGCGAATGTTTTCGAGGTGCTACGGGCCAAGAAGGATCACGAACTTGTGGTTTTGCAATTCGAAAACCTGAACCTTTGTGCTCTGGCAGACCTTTCCGACTGTGAGCGTCTGAAGGAAAGATTGCGGCTAAAGGATGGGGCGCATGCGTACCTGGCAAAAGAGTTTTCGAAAGAAATTGCCCATGCTCTGTACGATGGCAGCTGTGTTTTGGAGGGGGAAGGTGTTACAGTGCGAAGAGCATTTCCAGAAAAGTTTCACATGGCAAGGATGCTTGATGTTTGCATGAGCAAGGGAGCGCGAGTGGAAATTGTGAAGAGCGTGATGAAGTGTGACGCAGTGCGGGCCTCACAGCTCATGAATGGCTGGTTCCAAGTGCATCCTGCAGTTAAGCTATGGCACGATAGGGAAGCCGGAAAAATAAGAAATCGAAAGGTTGCAGAAACACTGCAGGGTAGGCAGCGGGCGTTGAAATTGCGGAAAGGCAGGCGCGCCGCGGTGGCCGTAAACGAAGGCATGACTTTCACGATTGAAGGATCTGCTGGAGACTTCATGATGCAGAGCGTACTGAAAATCGTTCATAGCGAAAGAATCAATGCCCTGGCGTGGCGCATCATATTCGCTGATGCGAACAGAATTGTGCTCCAAGGGCCGCGTTGGTCGTCTGAAGAGGCTGCTCCCGCTGTGTTAGACACGCTGGTATCTAGCAGCGGCGGCGGCGCGATACTAGAGAGTGCTTTGCATCAGCTCAGGATCCTGCGCGGGGATAATTTCCGAGCACTGCGCAGACTGTCATAAACATTATTCATAATCCGGCGGCGGGCGTCGATAGACGTCAAATTTATGCGCTCCATGTAAGATGCAATCTCCCTTCGTCGTTTAGTATGTGTCCATCAAGATTGCAGTCCTCGAGCAATAGTGAGAATCTGAGATCCCTCGGACTCTGGCGACCGTGAGCTGTGGCTTGCGCTGATTGGATGTATCAATAGCGGCGCCGGCCTACTGTTTGGTTGAGTGCCACGTGGCCAGCACGATAGGGCTCCCGGCCAAGTGGTCTGCGCGCGGGCACATCGCGCGGACCTTCGCCGCCGGCGCCGGGCGTGTGGCGGCTCGTCATGCCTGCGCTCGCTCTTCCGCTTCGCCTCGGAGCACGATTGCCGACCCGGCGCTTCACCCACGCCCAGTCCGCTGCTTTGCCTGTGTTGCACTCACGACACACTCCGTTCGTTGTCCCACAATCGCCGTCCGCGCCTGAGAATGTGACCGTCGTACACGACCTGCGCACAGCAGCCAGCGTCGTCTCAAAACTATATACGCTTCCCAATGATACTCTGGTGGCGTGGGATACGGAAACTACCGGCGTTGACCCCTCGAAACAGAGTCCTGTTGGAAACGGACGTGTTCTCTGCGCCACAGCGTACGCAGGCCACCATGTCGACTTCGGAACTGGGCCAAGGCTGTTTGTTGACTGCATGAAGCCGGGCGTTCTTCATGCACTGCGTCCTTACTTTGAGAATGAGACAAGACCCAAAGTTTGGCATAATTATTCCTTCGACAGACATGTCCTCGGTAATCACGGAATCACCGCTCGCGGCTTTGCCGGCGACACCATGCACATGGCAAGGCTGGTTGACTCCTCACTTCAAAAATACTCCTTGCAAGAGCTTTGCAAACATTTCTTGCAATCCGATATGCGAAAGACAAGTATGTCTGAACGTTTTGGTCTTCTTGATGGTAAAAAAGCTGCCCTCAGCACTCTCAGTATCCACAACGATATCCAACTCAGAGATGAGTGGATTGATTACGCTTCCATGGATGCAGAGCTGACTCATCGCCTCTCTCATCGTCTCAAGAACGAACTGCAAAACATGACCATATGCGGCAGCAACAGTGTTCCAGAAGTTGTTGAGCGATACAAAAGTCTGTTCGACTTGTACAATAGCATCCTTGTTCCTTTCGGCGAGCTTCTGACTGACATGGAAAGTACGGGATTCAAGGTTGACACCAGCTGGTTGAAGGAAGCCGCGATTCACGCGCAGGAGGAGCAATTGGCGTACGAAGACAAGTTTCGACGCTGGGCTGAGAAACACTCCCCCGATGCCAAGTACATGAATGTACATTCTGATCTTCAGAAACAGCAGTTGTTCTTTGCCCCTTGTACCAATAAGCTTGACAAGAAGGAGACCATGTCTCGTCGGAAGTCTTTCAACCTGGCGTTGACCGGCAAGTTGCGAGAAAGATATCTTCAACAGCTTCAGAATAGCGATTCTGAGCAAGACCAAGAGATGTACAAGATGTATACCGGATCCGATTCAAAAAAGAAAGTGAAGGTTGATGTCGTGCTAGAGGGTTTGGGAAAGAAGCCAGAGGAATATACGGCCAAAGGATGGCCAAGCGTTTCGGCTAAGGCCATGAATAAACTGTCAAAGCGAATCTCAAACAACGATGGTGACGACGATATCGAAATGGGCATGGCCATTGAAGACCTTATCAATGCCACTTCAGTTTCGAGCCTCATGTCAAGCTTCATACTTCCTCTGCAACAGTGGCCTGGAAAAGACGGCAGAATACACGCCTCGTTGAATCTGAACACCGAGACAGGACGACTTTCCTCCCGCCGACCGAACTTGCAAAACCAACCTGCTTTGGAAAAGGATCGGTACAAAATTCGGAAAGCGTTCGTCCCAGAAAGTGGGAATTCGCTCATCATAGCAGATTACGGACAGCTCGAGCTGCGCTTGTTAGCTCATATCACAAACTGCCAATCCATGATCGAAGCATTCCGGGCCGGAGGAGATTTCCACTCAAGAACCGCGTTAACCATGTTTGAGAATGTGAAGGACGCAGTTTCGCAAGGAAAATGCATTCTTGAACGAGAAGAGGGCGCAAAGGGCTCGAGGAACGTGCCACTTCTGAAAGATATGTTTCCGACTGAAAGAAGGAAAGCAAAGACATTAAATTTTTCAATTGCATACGGGAAAACCGTCGTTGGTCTTGCAAAAGACTGGAATACTAGTGAAGAGGAAGCCGCGGAGACGCTGAATCTGTGGTACAAGGAGCGCCAAGAGGTGCGAACGTGGCAGCGGGAGTGCAAGAGGTTTCTTCAGGAAAATCATTTTGTCGAAACAATCCTTGGGAGAAGAAGACATTTACCGGACATTATTTCTGCGAAACCATATGACAGATTTCGAGCACAACGAGCTGCCATCAATGCCCCCCTGCAGGGGTCTGCAGCAGATTTGGTAATGGGTGCAATGCTCAGATTGCACCAAGATCGAATTCTGAGAACATTAGGTTGGCGGATAGTTCTGCAGGTTCATGATGAGATAATCCTTGAAGGGCCGGAAGAATCAGCCGAAATTGCTCTCCCAATCGTAATCGAGAAGATGAAGAATCCAGTGGATATCAACCTTCGGGTTGATTTAACTGTGGACGCAAAGCATGGGCAATCTTGGTACGAGGCGAAATGAACCCTGTAAACCCTGCAATCACCGTATTTGAAGACCGAAAAGGTAATTTTCTGATGATGAATCTCGTCAGGGCACTGGGTTCTTCGAGCCCTGACAAAGATGTCCGGTTTCAGTCGCTTCCGTGACGAGCTAATGTATTTAAGGCTGTTTTAGTGGGCAGGTGTGTTTAATGAACCGAAGAGAAGTACAGAGTAACGGCTGTGAGTGAGAATATTAATGTTACACCGTGGACATGCGAGATTATCCTTTCAATTGCTGAAGCCCGAAGCATGACTGGTCACTCCGTCATACTTGAGTCACGCTCTGTATGTTCATATATCTTTGATTCATTGGTGACGTTAATTTCGTGTTTGCTCCGTGATGTCCACTGAAGTGATCTTTCCAAGGCCTTTGGTCCTCCCCTCACGGAAAATGAATCGCGCTCCCACTTTGACGTACTCCGGGTGGTACATGAATCGAAACTTGATTGTTGCACGGTCGCCAGTTCTGATGATCGGAGCGTCTATCGATAGTACTTTGGCCGCTTGTCTGATCGTTTCGCAGTGTAATACTGGTTCGTAACCCTCGCGGATCGTTGTTCCGTGATAGAGCACTAGCACTTCGGCTGTGAATTCACGGATAGCTCCCGGTCGGACATTGGCATCAAGCAACACCATCCCTTTGCGGACAGCGGATCGCTTGACTTTCTTAAGCGCTAATGAGCCAGCTTGACCGGCAACGACGCGTTTGACAGGCGTTCGCTTGTAATGGACAGACTTGACCTGCGCTTTGATGAATTTGCCGCGACCATCAGGTCCGAGGTTGAGAACCTGTCCTAAACTGACAGCGCCAGCTGTTGTAGTTCCGGCAACCACGGTGCCAACGCCCGGCACAACGAATGTTTCATCAATGGCAAATTCAGCTGGCTCATCCATGTGCTGGCGCCAATTCCGTCGCGATGGCACAAGATTCAAGAAAGCACGTAACAAGTCGAGACCCACGCCGGTAACATTGGAAATTGAAAAAATTGGCACAACGCGATCATTGACGATGTTTTGAGCGGCGAGCGTTACCTCGTCCATGCTCTTAACAAGGACGGGAAGCTTTCTTCCAGCGCTTGGACTCTTGAGTATACGTTGTAATGTTGTGAGCGTGTGAGTGTAAATCTGGTTCGGGGCCAAGTCAGTCTTGGTCACAACTATGTACACGGGAACTCTGAGGGCGAGGGCGATGGCCAGGTGCTCCTTGGTCATGCGCAACACGCCCATGTTTGCTCCTACGACCAGCATGCAGTAATCCGGAGCATGGGCGGTGAGACCGAATACTGTGGTCTTGAGGTAACGTTCATGGCCCGCAAGGTCGAAAAAAGTCAAGACTTTGGACGACTTTTCGACGACATCGGACCAGGTGAGATGACGAACATCGGTGTAGTTTACAATTGAACCGGTTGCATCGAAGCCAATGATGGCTTGCGACACTGTGGAAGTGCGACCGGATTCCATTTCGTGTTTGTGGGTAAATATCTGTGAGCGGGCAAGTCCCCTTCCGTTGTCGAGCGCGCCGGTTCCGGTGAGGACGCCCACCAGGGTGCTCTTGCCAGAATCGACGTTTCCAGCAACGGCGATACGAATGTCAACGTAGTCCTCCAATGCCTTTGGCACCTTTCTGACGAGCACCTGAGCGACTCTGCCCTCTTTGCCGTCAGCCTCGCGAAGCACCTGTGTCTCGGCTCCGAGCTCGTGCGCCATCTCCTTGAGGGTGCCTAACGAGGCGTCTAATCTGTCTTGCGTTAGGCCCTTCTTTCGGCCGTTGTCCTCTACTCCTATTTCGTATATGGCTTCGCCATTGCCCTCGAACAAGCGGAAGTTGAGCTGCGTGACGAGCTGGGCAAAGCGTTCGCGCGAGGGAGAGACTAAGCTCCACTTGTACTCGATGAAGCCCTCGTCGTCCTCGGGTTGCAGGTCGGCTGCGGGTCGGGTGGCGGCGGCGCGCTGCACGTCGGGGTGGGAGATGTTGGCATCGCCGTGCGTGGGGGCTGGGGGGCTTGCGCCACGCCGCCGTCTTTGCTCGGACGCGTCCTTGACGGAGGTGACCCAGTCGTGCGTGGAAGCCATGGGGAGATGGGGGCGGGGGTGCTCGGGACGGGGTCGAGGGGGAGGGATAGGTTCGTTAGGAAGCAGCGAGTGGCGGCGGCGCGGCTGCTGCGATGAGGGCAAGTGGCTGCGGGGGCGAGTGATGGGGGCACGCGCGCTGGGAGTGCTGCGCTGTGCGTGCACGCGACCACGCGGGCCGCAGGCGCTGCGGTGGCGCGGGAGTGCCGCGGGGGCCACACTGGCTGCGCCGCGCACGGGTGCGAGACGGCGGCGGCGGATGGCGGCGACGTGTGCGCGCGCCATTGGGCGCCGTGGGCAAAGAATGAATGTGCGCTGTATCTTCCCCTGCGTGGTGCACGGCGCGGCGCGGCGTGGCACCGGGCGCTGCGCTGCACCGCTACGCCGTCCCCTCACTTAACTTTGGCGCCGTCCGGCACGCCAGCGCAGCGCACCAGCAGCGAGGCGTCCGCTTGCACCACGAGCGCGTGCTTCTTGTCGAACACGACCTGCCCGCCCATGGCAACGCGTAGCATCTTGCTCGCCGCCTGGAAGCCCTTGCGGTCCAAGGGCTGCCCCATGTCGCCCACTCCCACGCCCTGCGCCACCACTCTGTCCCCGACGCGCGCGCCCTCATCCGCGCTCAATACCTTCGTCACCTTCTTCTTCTCGCCCACTAGGATCATCCCCTGCGACTCCACCCCCCCCAAAGTGGCCGGCGCCAGATTGCACACCATGATCACCTTGCGCCCGTGCAGCTCGTCCCTCGTGTACGCGTCCCGGAGGCCCGCCACCACCGTGCGCGCCTCGCCCTCCCCCACGTCCACCCTGCCCACGAACAGCCGCTCCGATTCCTCGTGTTCTTTGATGTCCACGATTTGCCCCACGCGCAAGTCCAGCCCCAGCCTCTTTTCGCTTTCCTGCTTGTTCCGCTCTGCGCTCGACGCGTCGCCGCTGAACCTTCTTCGCCACTCCGCCACCTGATCCTTCGTCAGCGTCGTGAACAGGATCTGCGGTTTCCCTGTTTTCACCCCCGCTTTGATCCATTGCAGCGGTTCGAACCTCTCCGGAATCAGATTGTTCTCCCCAGCCCGATGCTGCAGCCCCAGCTGTGAGAACACTTTCACCGAGAATTTTGTGCCCAAGAACGGCTCCAAGATCACCGTCACCAGCATTGCCAAGTTGGCAGCGTACGCAAGAGCGCTGCCCGCCGTGCGAGTGTCACCTTGTTTCAACAAGCTCCACGGTTCTTTGCGCTGCAGGTACAAGTTTCCAATGCTCGCAATGGCCATTGCTTTTTTCAACCCGCCCTTCAGGCTCACTGCGTCCATCAGGCGTTTGTATTCCTCCAATTGTGTGTTCACCATAGCTGTGAATTCCTCGTCTTCTTTGTTGTCGGGAATAACTTCCGGCACCACACCGCCGAACGACTTGTACAGGAACGTGATCACACGATTCATAAAGTTCCCTAGCGTTTTGATAAGTTCGTCGTTGTTCTTCACGGCAAGGTCGTCCCATGTGAAAACTGCATCCGATCCTTCCGGACGATTAAGCAACAGATAATATCTCCACACTTCTGAAGGAATGCCTGTGTCTATTGCATCGTTCCCAAACACACCAATGCCACGACTCTTGCTGAACTTTCCGTCCTCGTAGTTGAGATAATCTGTCGTTGAAAGGTGGTGCAACATGGTCCAGGGGTCGCTTGTAGCAAGCAAGGCCCCTGGGAACACGATCGTGTGGAATGGCACATTGTCCTTTCCCATGAATTGCATCAGCGTAACGTCTACGCCTTCATCGGGTAACCACCATTTCTTCCAGTCTTCGCCACATAATTCAGCCGTGATGGAGGGGTATCCCAGGGGGGCGTCGAACCAAACATAAAATACCTTGTCTGTGAAGCCCTCGAGAGGAACGGGAACACCCCATTTCAAATCCCTTGTGATGCACCGGGCCTTAAGTTGATCGTTCAGCCACGTCCGCGTCATTGCCAATGCATTATTCGTCCACTTACCTTTCTCGGAAGCTTCCGCCACCCAGTCTTCTAATCGGGTTTGTAGTTTAGGCAGGTCCAAGAACAAATGTGTTGTGGATCTGGAAATGGGCTCATTCCCACAAGTGGAGCATCGCGGTCGCAGCAATTCCGCCGGATTAAGCATGCGGCCACAGTTGTCACATTGATCACCTCTGGCGTCGTCAAAACCGCAGTGCGGACAGTCGCCATTAACATAGCGATCTGCCAAGAATCGCTGGCAAACCTTTTCGCAGAACAGCTGTGTGATAGTATCCTGTGTAACATACCCGTTTGCATGCACCCTTTCAAAAACAGACTGCACAATCTTCGTATGTACTTCCGTGCTTGTTCTGCCGAACACGTCAAAATTGATGTCGAACCACGCATAGACTTCTTTATGAAGGGCGTGGTATTTGTCACATATTTGACGAGGGGTTAACCCTTCCTGCTGCGCTTTTGTTTCAGTGGCGGTGCCATATTCATCCGTTCCGCACACGTAAATCACATTGCAAGAGCGCTGACGTGCATAGCGAGAATACACATCGGCGGATAACACGGCTCCGATGATGTTACCCAAGTGAGGATAGTTATTGACGTATGGAAGGGCTGACGTTACAAGAATGTTACGGCCCGAGGGGCTGGGCAGCGGCACCTCGGCGTTCTCCGCCATATTGAGTGCGCTGCTAAACTCGTTCCTTGAGCCTGGAAACGCTAACGGAAGACCTTCCAGAGAGGCACTGTGGCTTGAGCGTGCATGCGATCAAGTCGTAGATTCACTGTCGTCGTCGGCGCATGCCGCAGTACTCAATGCACTGCTGTAACCGTGGAAAGGAAGGTTGGCCAATTTCTGTCTGTCATAAAGTAGTTTATTTATGTCGTACCCCTGTTCTGCAAAGTAATAATAATTTAAGTCTGTTTCAAAAGTATAGGACACCTGGCATTTTGATGCAAATCATCGATTTTAGTACTGTAGGCCTATGTTAACCAGTTTTTGAAAAATGTTAAGTTAAAAAATCGTTTCAAAATGACGGGACACTGTACTTCAAACGGTCATTATCTCTTGTTCAATAATTGATTTTTGCACCTTTTTGCAGGATTACACTAATGCAACGCTTTGGCATTGAATCTATGTAAGAATCCAAAGTTGAACTATTGATAGTTTTCCAGCTATTTTCAATACAAGTTTTTAAATCAAAAACTGTATTAAACTGCCTGCCATGGCCATAAACCATCCTAGCCAATAAACCCCAGACGTTCTCAATAGGGTTTAAATCCGGCGATCACGCTGGCCACTGAAAGACATTTATGCCAAGCTCTGAGAACTACTCTTTCATATAGGTAGAAGTTTGTACCGCAGCGTTATCTTGCTGAGAAACAAAATCATTTCCATGCAAGGAGTATGCAAATGGTAACAAATAGGTGTATAATACATTCTGATAACTTCCCAAATTTATATTACCCTCAATAAAAGCAAATGAATGGTAGCTTTCTTAGAGATTTGAGCCCCCATCATAACAGAAGCATCACCAGAATGCGTAGATGTGAGAGTTTTCTTTTCTTTTCTCAAATCATGCCAATAATATTTAAAGCAATCTGGTCCGTCTAAATTGCCCTTGTTCTCAACTGAGAATATCTCATCTTTCCCTTCATTTCTCCAGCAAGCCATCTGAGCACACCATGCAACGCGATTTGTTTTATGGTGGTCCTGCAAAACAAATGTTTTCTTCATCTTTACGAATCGATATATATTTGTTTGCTTGATTGCTCGCTATACTGTTGCTTTTAAGACTTGTTTACGCCATGCTTTTGCAATTTTCATGCACGACGCACTTCCCCGCGATAGTCCGCGCTTTGTACGCCTCTCACCAGCTGGTTTCAGAAGTTTGGGGCGTCCAGTGGAACGTTTAAATCCATATTTTGTCGGATTTGATAGAAATGATGCTACAACATGACGCGAACGGCCGAGTTTTCTAGCAATATTGAACACGTTGTGTCCTTCTTCTTTATATTTAAGGATTCAGTGCTGTTCTGAAAGCGAAAGAGGACTTCCTCTCGCCATAACTGAGGGATACTACGGAATGTCCTTTACTTTTGAAACGCGTTTTTGATGGTATTAACGAAGGGGGGGTGGCTACAGTAGGCAAAAATCCATATTTTGGCGCGCTTTTGCAGTGTCGTCTACTTTTCAAACGCACTGTACGTGTTTCTTTCAAGTACAGCCTGTTTCAACATCATATGAAGTCGGTATGAAAGTAAAAGAACTGTGATTTTGGTACGGTACGACTACTAAATCAATTAGAATAAATTTAAGTCCAAAACCTGTTTCAAAAGCATAACAGCTTTATCAACTTTAAGCCTCTTTTGGCGACTCAATACCACATTGTCCCACCTTTTTGCTGAATGACGCAAAAAGAGCGATAAAGATTCAAATTGATGTATTTATTAATTGTCGAAATAATGATTATGTCCGAACAATTTTTAGTACAGTTTTTTAATTCCACACATGTGCTTAACTGCCTTCCATAGCCATAAGCCATTCTTGATAAAAAACATTATTCATTTTCAATGTGCTTTAATTCTACTGAGCCTGCTGGGCAATCCATTACCTTCATTTTTGCTTCTTGTAGACAATGTGACACCAGTTTAGATTTTTGTACCGGTGCATTATCTTGTTGAAAAACAAAACTTTCTCCTTGTACACATTATCTATGGTCCCTTCAGTTTTTGATTCGAGATGGCAGAGTACAACGTCTATTAGGAGTTCTTGTTAACCCCAATGGCGCGAGTTCCTAAAGATGGTCTCTGTAGTACAGTGGCTCCTAAGGAAATATGGTAGGGTGGCTTTATGGCGTGAGATTCCTAAGGAGGGCTCGTATTTTATTGACTGAGCCACGTGGTGCATAATCCGGCCCGCGTGCGCTACAGTATCTTTAAGGGACGGTAGAATTTATATTTATTTAGTTTATTTGTGCGGGTAACTGCTACAGTACTGAGACCTGCCAAGGCGGGCTCCCGGCTTGATACTTAATCTGCCGGTCGGGCCTAACCTCTGCGGAAGTAAAGACGAGCATCCTTGAGTCTTCATCTACTTTTCCGGTTGGAGACTCTCGTCGATCGTCCTCAGCTTTCTAAGCCGCCGATCCCCAGGTCGCCTCATAGCAGCGCCTGCAGGAGCATTGTGCGCCCAGTGAACCTCCTCCTCCGCTTGGTGTTTGCGGATCTTCTTTGAGACTTCGCCCGGCTCTCGACAGCGAATACCGGAGACCACCTATATGAACACGTACCTTTAGAGTCGACAAAAACTCCTAACAGACGTTGTGCTTTACTACCTCAAGAGGAGGACTGAAAATACCACAACTGGTCTCCAGACTTAGAAGGTCAGTTTCCTGAAAGATTTTCAAGGGTCGCAGCAGAACAGTGTCTATAGTTTGCAACGACCGAACCCCAACAGTGAAATTCTTCCTTAAGGTGATCCTGAAGTGGAAGAAAATCACCTTCGACCTTCTCCTCTATGGATTCCTCAGAACATCCAATAGAAACCCCCCTACAGGATCCTCAAGCAACCGACTCCGTCGGTGGGCGCAGCACGCGCAACGCTCCCCAGGAGATGGCCGCCACACTGGAGGACCCTGAAAGTCTCTTTCGGAATCCTGGCTCTTCTATGGAGCGTTTCAGGAATCGCCTTAGGAGCATGCATGATCGGAGACAAGCGGAATCCCCCGCGACTCCTCTCGAGAACGCCGATGTGGATGTTGAGGAACCGCACACGGCATCCACAGCCGCCATTCCAAGAGCTACAGGGATGGGAACACCCGCAGGCTGACTCCCTCTTGGACTCGCTGGCGTTGCGCCTTACGGATTGGCTCTCACAAGATCTGGTTGAAAGAATACCTGCAGGTGATGAAGCCCACTTCGGAGCGCGCCGCCACGCCCTTGTAGAGGAAATGGCAACGAAGAGCACTCGCCGTGCGTGCTGTGGATGCTTTGCTGGATTCCGATCCTTTCCTCGAGGGGATCTCAGATGTTATCAGTGCGAAGGTTCGTTCCCAACCCACGCAGCTGCTCCCCGTAACGGCGTTTCAAAGTTATTCTTCCGTAGAAGAGAGGTTCCCTCTATCAACACCTAAGGTGACCCCGGGTAGAAAAGGACAAAATACTGCCAACCCCTACGCCAGAGGAGGAAAGGATACTGCCGTAGGGAAACGGGACCACCTCAGGAATCTTGCCATACACGGTCTGGACCTGACGCTCCGCGGAAAAAGACAGGATACCGATCGCGAAGGAATATACCTAAGGAGAGAAGAACAGGATACTTTTCGGGTGGACCGCCGTACCGGAGGCATCGTCAGTAACCCAGACCACCTCAAGGAAAGACGCCGAAAGAAACGGAGGGAGAAAAGAAGAAAGCGAGGCACCGATTCGGAGAGAAGCTCAGACTCCGAATCCGTGAACAGCTCCAGCTCGGAGGACAGTATACCTCCCAAGGAGAAAAGCAGAAGGGTCAGGAAGGTCGTCCCGCTTAACGACCTCTTTGCCAAAGTGGTGGATTATGACTCCTATAGGTTGAATGATCGCTCCACACTCTACGACGCGTCGGTCACAAAACCACTCACGAAGATCCAGCGCCGCATGGATATTCAAATGAAGAAGCACTCTTTCTCAGGCGAAGACCGCATCTCGGTGTTGAATTTTCTTACACGCTTCCGCTCAGCGTGTAATACCAATGGTTTCCATGAAGATGCCGCCGTCTGTTCTTTTCAGTTCTACCTCACAGACCAAGCCCACTTGCTGGTGCAGCCGCGCCTCACGGAGGAGAGCACCATTGTGGATGACCCTTAAACGGAGATCTTGCTGACGTACCCGGAGGTGGTGAATTTCCTCCTGAAAAGGTGGGCCACGGACGAGATGATAGCCGAGGCTGACGCTGAAGTCACCTCCTACAGACAGAACACGGGAATTACCGAGACGGAGTTCTCACAGAGGTTGTGGACGAAGGCCCTTTGGTGTACGAACGTGTACTCCGAACGGCGGTTGAAGTCGTTGTTTGTCGAGGGACTACTTCCCTCGATACGCGCGAGGGTGCGTAATCACCTGAAAACGCACCTAAAGACTACCTATACGGAGCTATCGCGTTTTGCAGAATCCTATGGGGATATCCACCGTGTCGCTCGTCGTAGCCATGCTCCCCTTTCGGACAAACCGACGGCCTCAAGGAACCGTCGGGCGTCCACCCTGATGTTGGACTCCAGCACTTCAGAGGAGGTCCACGAGCTCACACTCGTGGAAGAGCAAGAGACCCTTGCCCTCACATACGCCTCATCTCAGAGAGCACCGTCTAGGACGAGAACATTCTCGTCCTCCACTTCGTACGCCTCGGCAGGATCTTACAGGAGTGTCCGATTTGCGAACCCTCGAGGCTACTCACCACCTTGCAGGATTTGCTTGTCTCAAAAGTCAGTACACTGTACGACTCTCACGCCGGCGATGAGGGCCGCCATCCTGCAGGAACGGGAAAAGAACTTCCAGGACCTGAAGGACACACCAACAGAGAGTGGGAGTTACCGAACCGCATATCCTGACATCCGCTCCCCTCAAGGAAACTACGGTTATTGCGCCACACTGGGAGTGCAGCCTGTTCCACAGTCACTTGCACCAGCAACGCAAGGGCCAGTATCCAAACGGTTTGCACCTGAGAAGGACACGTCGCATCTCGATGCGCATGCGCAGCAGCCGTCCCCGAGTGGAGCTCAGCCCCCCCTCAAAATAGGAAAACCCTCAGGTTCACGCGTAGAGGCCTCGCGTGGCTCCTTACCATCGAGCCTCAGCTCCACGGAGGGCGCCTTTAGGAAAGGGGGAGAAGCCGTCTGCTCCGTCAACGCCGAATCGGTGGGCCCTGCAATCCCGTTGGACCCATTCGACACCTTTGGGGATTCTGTTTTCACGCTCCGTCGTGAGAATTACAAGGTATTCGCCTCTATCGGATGTTCCCTGCTTGCCTCCACCACGGTGCGCGCTCTCCTCGATACCAGAGCTGCTCCAATCTGGTGCATGCCGACGTGCCCCCGCGGTCTGCTCTCGGCTCCTTGAGGACAGGCAAGCTCTCTACGGTGCGCGATGGATCGCGTCAAGCATTGAACAGCCTCGGAGCCATACCCCTGTATCTCCGGCTGGGCTCCTTACAAATGAAGGTGTGGTTCCTCGTGGCAACCAACTTGGCCGCAAAATTCATATTGGGCGCTCCCTCTGTGGATCGGTATTTACGTGCAATCTACCCACGCCGGCGGAAGGGGACGTTTCACGACTCCGCCCCTGTAGGTATCTTCTCCGTATCTCCAGGACCGGACGCCAATGCGCGTCACGTGGATAATCTTCCAAAGGAGACGCAGTCGAATAAGCTCCGGATGGTAAAGAGCATCGAAATACGCGCTAGGAGTCAGGGCGAAGTTTTGGTGCAAACCTCTGCATCTGGCCTTTCATTCCGAAAGGGGAGTCCACACCTGACGACATAGCAGCACTTCATGATGGCAAACGTTGTTATGGAAATATTATCGAACATTCCCTTTAGGGTTGTGCTCGCAAACCTGAAAGAGTCGCCGTTGAGGCTCTAGAAAGGAACTGTCGTAGGATTGGCACTACCCGACCCTGCAGGACTGGCTCATCTTCCTCGTGTGGAAGACCTTGTGAAACGCGATTCAATCGCCACCATGGAAGCAGAAGCGACTTTAACGGCTCCAAAGGAAGAGATTCCTGCAACCTGGCACGAGAAGCTCCAAATTGGCGAGGATTTCGAAGGGTATCGCCATAGGGTAGTAAAGATGCTATCCGCCGTTGAGGACATGTGGTCAGGTCCTCTGGGTTAGGTGAGCCTGGCCAAGCATAGGATCCAGCTCACACCCAATGCGAAACAGGTACATCAACTGCCGAGGAGGGCTGGACCCCATGCGCGCGATTTCGAACGCGATAAGGTCACCCGGATGCTGAAGAAGGGCATTATGGAGCCTTTCAATTCCGAATGGGCCTCTCTGGTGGTGTTTTTGAGAAAGAAAGATTGCTCGTTGAGGTTCTGTAAGGTGGCCTTCAACCCATCGGATATGAGATTCGCAGCGTCACACCTACGGAACGGGACCACTTCCACGCCGACAAGTGGAACAAAAGTTCGGCGGTCGGCTGATACGACGAGTTTCAGTAGAGGTGGCCATCGCGACATGGAGTATAGGAGGATACGCTTTCGTCCGCTGCTTGGAGATTCGCCATCAGGGTGCCGACCGCGAACTCCGTCGAGGCGACCAACATGACAAACCGCACGAGGGAGTCATGGGGATCAAGAACCTCGGAGGTCTGGTGCACGAAGGTCATGGGCATCGCCACCCAGAGGTGCGGGGATACCCAGTGGTCCCTCCAGTAGTCAATCACCTTGAGGTAGTACCTCGGACGCTGCCCGGAAGGCACGTCATAAAATTCCGGGTTATGCCCACCATAGAAGTACCTAAAGGCGGTGCGTACTCTAGTCTCGTCTGCAAGGTGCGTTCCCCATCTATTTTTGCTGCGCCAGTGCAGGCGATCGTATGGGGGATCGAAGGGCAACACCGCGAGGGCAGAGCGTCTATCGTAAATGCTTCCGGTTCGCCCCTCTCTTTGGTGTGAGCTCTCCTTGTGGAGCAGTACCTGGAGTCGCGCCTGAATCTCGCGTTCCTCGGCGCACCTCAAGTATGGAGTATAACAGTGTCCTACCGTGGTTGTAGCGCTATCACCGTGCACCTGAGTGTGGAGACAGTGAGCGCGATAGGCATCCACCCGGTTCCGCTTTTGGTCCTTCCACGCAACCTCCGGTACGGCGCGGATTTGCATCGCCTGAAGGTATGGGCCGAAATAGTGAATGTAATCTCCCACGGGGCACGGGAGGCTTACGCGCCTGTCGTGGGACGGAACGAAGACCCACGTGGCGCGATGATCGAAATGCTCTCCTGGACGGAACGCTGCACCGGTTGAGGTGTGGTACAACTCAGGATTCGAAGGAGACCTGGGCGCCGGAGTCGGAGAAGACATTCCGAAGGTGTAGGGAGCCGGACAGATGGCGACCGAATGCGTGGTGGCACCTGAGGAGAGAGATATGACAAAACGTGGGGAACGACCCGTGGCTATATGCACCACGGGGGGGGGGGGGCGCGTCAAGCCGCCATCATGGAATTCGAGGAGAAGCCGGGCTACCGGAATCAGGCGAGGTATGGAGCACCATGGCGGAGCGTACGTTCATATCTGGTGGAGGCCGACGGGGGTGCATACGAGAAGGTTATGAGACTTGCACCTTCACGGACATTGAATGAACGGACGCGCTGAAGCGGGTGCTTCCAGAAGAAGAACCCTCGAAGGAATCGGAGTGGCAATTGCCTTGAGGGGGTCGGTATCCACTCTGGCCTGACCCGTAGTACAGTGGCTGCTCCTATGGGAAAAACGGTGGTGTTGCCTTATGGTATAATATCCTAAGGAGGCCTCGTATTATATTAGCTGGGACACGTGGTGCATAATTCCGCCCGCATCCGCTACAGTATCTTTAAGGGACGGTAGAATTTATATTTATTTAGTTTATTTGTGCGGGTAACTGCTACAGTACTGAGACCTGCCGAGGCGGGTTCCCGGCTTGATACTTAATCTGCCGGTCGAGCCTAACCTCTGGGGAAGTAAAGACAAGCATCCTTGAGTCTTCATCTACTTTTCCGGTTGGAGACTCTCGTCGATCGTCCTCAGGTTTCAAAGCCGCCGATCCCCAGGTCGCCTCATAGTAGCGCCTGTAGGAGCATTGTTCGCCCAGTGAATCTCTCCCTCCGCTTGGTGTTTGCGGATCCCCTTCAAGAATTCCCCCGGCTCGCGACAGCGGATACCGGAGACCACCTTTAGGAACACGCACCTTTGGAGTCAACAAAAACTCCTCACGGACGTTGTGGTTTACTACCTCGAGAGGAGGGCTGACAGTACCACAATTCATATCCAGTGGAGGCCGGAGGGGGCGCAGACGAGAAGATTATGAGACGACATACCTTCACGGGGACGAAACGAACGGACACGATGAATCGGGTGTTCCCCAAAGGAGAACCCGTGAAGCAATCGTAGCATCAAGCACTGTGAGGGAGTCGGTATCCAATCCGGACTGACCCACGCGCCGGCCACGAAGATCGCACGCCTGAGCCGCGCACGAGACGGTTGAGTGCGCGGGAGCTCACGCCGCCGACTGGCGCGGCAGCACCGACGGGCTATGCCGAAAAGGATGAGACACAGCCGGGTCAAGGAGGGCCTGGGCCCACAAACACCGCAAGGGATAAACCACGAGCCGCGGTGGTACACCGCGCAGGAGTATGGAAGTATGAAGGGACGCCCCAAGAAGAGAACTAGTCACATTTCCGGAGGCCGCGCTTGCATTAACACCGATAAGAGCCACCCCAGGGATCGAAAAAATGGAAGATGCACCTTGAGGACGTGGTGCAATTTAGGAAAGCGTGTATGTGGTACAGTGGCTCCTAAGGAAAAATGGTGTTGTGGCTTTACGGCAAAGTACTCCTAAGGAGGGCTCTTATTTTATTACAGATACTACGCAATGGATACTGCTACAAAGCCTGTGTGCCAAATAACTTCATTACAGAAGATTCTGCACTCCTACCAGCTTTGTTCATATGACTAATACGTTACAATTACGCACATTTGTAATTCTACCAAAGGACGTATTACTTCAGAATCCGTACTTTCACTTTCGCCTCTATCCTTCTCTTACTAGCAGCGCAATGCCGCGCAAGTCCACTTTGCAAGCTAATACAAAGGCCCTGTCTCTTCATACCGCCCGAAAATGGAGGTCTATCCTTCTTCTTCTCATACAGAGACGGGCGCAAAGTCCGAGGTCTGTACAACCAGGGTCATGTCTATACCGCTCAATCATTATGATAGAGCTCGACTCAACTACAAAACACTTGTATTGCATAGTCGTCTCGTTTCGATGACTTCTTTCTAAGATGTATTCCCAAACATGAACGATGCCACCTGCTTAAGTCACTTCCAATTTCTGAAGTCCGACATACCTCGAACTGTGTGCTTTGGGCAAGGACAGGTTCTTGAGTACGTGACCAGTCGCAACCGTTATTTCATTTCTGCTCTACTTACAACATGCGTGATTCTCAAACGGTTGGCCACACCTCTTCGTTGGACAGATGTCAAGCTACTGTTCCGAAAAAACGCTTTACAGCTGTGTGAGATATTCTGGGAAGGCATGGAGCCCCTCATCACCAACAGAGGGCACCGCTTAGCTGGGTTTTTGGGTGACCTTTTTATTGAAAACAACCCTGAACGGTATGCTGCTGCCGAGCGAAACAAGTGTAGTGCCTCACAAAACTGTATCGGATTCATAGATAACACAGTTATTGGAATTGCGAGGCCATCCAAATACGGACTACAAGCAATAGTGTACAATGGAAACAAAAGAAAACAGAACTTGAAATTTCAGGCTGTAACAACGCCGGATGGCATGCTCATGCACGTATTTGGCCCATTTGAGGGGCGTAGGGACGACTGGACGTATTAAGTGAGGTCCGGAATCGATGCGTAGCTAGAGGAGTTCTTATTCTTCGCCGAGAAGCAATCCTCCATCTACGGAGATAACGGTTACAACGAGCGTGAGTACCTCAGGATTCCACTCAAAGTCTCTGAACTGAGCCAAAACGAAGCTGCCGTTAACAGAGCCATGTCTTGCGCACGAATGACCGTCGAGTGCATGTTTATTAAACAGTACTGGAACACTGTTGACTACAAACGCAAAATGCGTGTTCTACAGTCTCCAGTTGGCTTACTGCACGTAGGCAGCATGCTCTTGTCGAACGCAAAAAGCATGCCATACTCTAATCAAGTAGCGGCATACTTTGACTGTCAACTCTTTACTTTGGAAGAGTTCATTGACTGGGGTAATTAAATGTAGGGCAATGAAACGAGTGTAGCGACAAGCAGTGCGTAGTGTTTACCACGGAGTTGCGAAGCGCAGCCCTTCTGAGTCTGCATCAACGCTATCTTTTGCGTGAATGACGTCGCATTGCGACGTAGGCGCCGGGCCAGTTCCACTTGAACCACCGAGCTTGTCGACGAGAGCCTCCATCATGAGGCGGAATTTGGCGAGCTCGAGCTTCGCCGTTCTCTCGCGGTCCTTTTGGCGCTCAAGACGATCTTTTCCGCGCTTGACTTCGTGAGAGTGATGACGATTGCACTCTTCTTCAAACCTCACGCGATCACGTTGGAGCCTCTTCGTCTCAACCTCGTGCCGGCTAGCATCAGCTTTTTCCATCACAGAAACAAACACCGCTATATCGCTTTCAAATGGCTGGCCAAAGCCGGGTGTACTTGATCGTGACGCACCTCGCCGCTGCTTCCTCGGAGTGATGACATCCTCGCGGGTGGTTTCGTCTTCATCCTCCATGCCGCTGTTGCCGATCGTCCGAATACCTGCCCGTTAATGCAATATAGCACGAAGACGATATTTTTCTTCATCTCTTTCCAGAGTTTTTTGCAGCTTGGAGTTTCTCTCGACCTCAGCTGTCTCCTTGTCTTCCCTCAAGAGAAAAATAAGTTCGTCTAACTCGCTGACCCCGCCACCTATCCCGCTCATGCGCGCTTCGATCTTTTCTCGTTCATCAAAGCGCGCTTGCAGCCGCTTGTATCGATCTTGTACGCTCTTCCCATTAAAAGAAGATGAAACTTTCCGTGTAGCGTTCACCTTCGATGCCATCTCAAAGCGTTCTCTTGTTTCCCCATTACGTTGTGCGATATGAGCTTTTGCTGCAGCTGTTTCGCGAACCAGTATCAAATCCTCACTCAGCGTGAATCGTGAACGACGGCCGCGTGGTGCTAACTCTGCAGATGGTTGCTGAATATCACTGCTGTTGTTTGGTGGAGGTATGGGTGAGTTGGTCGGACAGAAGTGCTCCGCCATTCAGGGTTGCGGATGAAGATTGCCTCGGTGATATGCTTGGATCTGGATGATGTATTGGTGGGAAGAAAACTCACGACGAGTTCACTAACATGGCGTAATTCTGCAATCTAGTGATGCCGTCTATCAAGCTTTCTGCAATTGGTAGCTACGTGTGAGTTGCGGCAATATTGGTTTGTTCACGTCATGCAGAACTCTGTGAGCGTAATATCCCTATTAATGGAGCCACGTGGTGCATAATTCTGCCTGCGTGCGCTACAGTATCCTTAAGGGACGGTAGCATTTATATTTATTTTAGTTAATTTGTGTGGGTAATTACTACAGTAGTGAGACCTGCCAAGGCAGGCTCCCGGCTTGATAATTAATCTGCCTGTTGAGCTCTAACTCTGGGGAAGTAAATACAAGCACCCTTGGGTCTTCATCTACTTTTTCGGTTGGAGACTCTTGTCGATCATCCTCAGGTTTCTAAGCCGCCGATCACCGGGGGGCATCATAGCAGTGCCTGTAGGAGAATTGTGCGCCCAGTGAACCTCCCCCTCCGCTTGGTGTTTGCGAATCCCCGTCGAGAATTCCCCCGGCTCGCGACAGCGAATGCTGGAGACCACCTCTAGGAACACGCACCTTTGGAGCTAAAAAATACTCCTAACGGACGTTGTGCTGTACTACCTCGAGTGGAACACTGACAGTACAACACCAATGTTGCAGGTTTTAGTCTATATGTTGACCGCCGGAGCCCTGATGCGTTCCGTCTCCCGGGGGCATCGAACTCACCTGATTGCACACCACGACCCGCCTCACCGGGCCTTTCGTAAACTTCATTCAAACACCGCCGTTTCGCTTTCGTTTCGCCGAGCCCAAAGTCCGAACACGCACCCGTCCAAGCCTGGACGACCACAGATGCACAAACTCAGCAAAAACGAGAAAACGAAATGAATCCAATACTGTACAGTTGTGGGACCACGCTGTTGCAGAGCACGGAGTGCTCCATGAACTCTGTTGCAGAGCACGGAGTGCTCCATGAACTCTGTTGCAGAGCACGCAGTGCTTTATGAACTAGAGGTGGTTTAATGCAAATCACAAGGCAAATGAATAATACCAGTTTGAATAGGCGACAGCACCGATTGCAATTATCAGCGTGAACGACGCCAGACAGCGCCCACGCGAACGGGCACGGACGCAAAGAAACAAAAGTCTAGCCTTAGGCCGAGTAAACCCGATGGCGTCGCGGGAGAGGAGCGACGACTCCAGCATTGTGCTGACCTGTTTGATTGCCCAGAGTCAACTTTGCAGACACATCCCTACGTTATGGATCTCTACACTGACCAAAATATGACAGTTATGGGCCCAGAAGGGTCTGTAATTGCAGAGTCCAGCGGCAGTCTCAACCATGCGCCACGTTTTGTTACGAACGTGACTTCGAAAGTTCGCTACCACGATGCGTTGCGTCGGTGCATGCGTATGATGACGAAGTTCTCAAAGGTTGATAACAAGTGGAAAACAATGTACAAAGGGGCCGGTCATATCATTTTTATCGCCTGCGATGAGACAGCACAGGATATGCTCAAGAAGGCAGAGACGTCGGGTGTCCTATGTCTTGACAGAGGGCCAGAAGACCAGAATAATGAGCGTCCGATTGAGAGCTTTCTTGAAGTAATAGCCAATGACAGTCCGACGGAGTCAATAAAGAGAGAGGTAGACTTACTAACCACCATTCAAAAATGTGAATGTAGGCCTGACGAAAAGGTTTCGGGCTTTGCAAGCCAATTTTCTGGTGCAGTAGCGCGCTATACAAATCACACAAGAGCCATCAGCGATGCAATAAGTAGACAGTTCGCCATATTGATGCTTCACAACGCAAACCTTACACCCGACACAATGAATGCTCTCGTATTTAAACTTACCTCTTTGGGTAATGCTTCTAAGGTTGATCGATCGGCACAACGCACTGCCTTGGAGGTCGAATTGAAGTCTTTAGCCGCACTCCTTGCGACCGCAAACGAGAACGAGCATCAAACCCTCAGAGTTCAAATGATTAAAGTGAATGATGCGGTAAAGAAGATTCGAGACCAGCGATCCTGCAATGTTCCCATGCTTACCCAGGATATTGCGTCTGAATACCTATCACATGTGTACAACGCCCAGCAGAATGGTAATATTGGGACCCAGCCCAAAGTCCAAGGATCCATGCTTGGAAAAAGGGGCACGAGCTCCCAACCTGGCCGTGGACAGTATATTAGGAAGCTCAAAGAGGAGAGTCCTTGTCGTGCATGTGAAGAGCTTGGACACTGTTACAAAGACAGGGAAGATTGTTCGGGGAAAGTGCGCAAAAGACGCTCTCGGAACAAGGCTCAGAAGGCGAGACGAGTCCCTGATGACGACTCACCAAAGACCGATGACGCCAAGAACAAGCCGGTAATGAAGTCGCTTTATCCGCAGTGAGGACAGGCGAGCTCCGCCCTGACCTCAATCCAATATTAGATGAAGGAGCACCAACCTCTACAGGTGGCATTGAAGAAGAAACATCATTGTGCGATGCACTCGGGATCCTGCTGATCTTGGAGCCACCTCGTGACCTCTACCTCCACGGGTGGGGCAATACTGGAGCAAACGCACGGCCGATTGTATGCTCCTGGGTCCTTGTCATCAATGATCTGAAAGGTCTCCCCACAACAATTCCGTTCGATTTAGTTCACGGATCATCACTACTACTGATCGGCTTAGACCTCAAACGTCACTCGGACACGCTAAACCGCGCGAATCCAGCTACACTCCGCTTTCGACGTCCGATGGATAATGCTGACCGGGTTTTCCAAACTTACATCGGCCCCGATAGCTGCGGCGATGACCGACTTTGCATGTACATCATGCCGCATCATGCATCCACCATCCACGCGCTGCTGGTAAATGCTGATGGGAACATGGATAATAATGCACTGAAAAAGATTCACCGATTTGCTCATGCTTCTTCTACCGAAATAAAGGTATTGCTAGAAGACGCAGAGAAATTGGACGACGACCTATCCCACATGTGTGACACCATCCACAAAGCATGTGACGTTTGTGCGTCGAGTGGTCGACCAGCTCCAAGGAAGAAGATATCGATCAGCCATGTGAACGAGGCATTCAATGAATCAGTACAAACAGATTTCCTCGGAGTATACTTTGGCGAGGAAAAGTATGAAGTTTTGAACATCATCGACGCTGGCACGAACTACGGAGAGCGCGTCATCGTAGCTAAAAAGAACGCAGAGGCATTATCGAACAAGCATGAATCGGAATGGATATATCATCATGGTGCGCCAAAGTTCTTTAACGCTGATCCCGAGTTTACAAAACCGGTTCTCACCAAGCCACTATCCTCACATGGCATCGTGATTGGAGACCGACCAGCGCGATGCTCCTCTAAGAATGGTAAGGTGGAGCGCAACAACGGCCTGTTCAAGTCCGTTCTGTCGCGTATCGCAAAAGAGAGAACAACCGCTGCCCCCAATACTCTCGTTGCACGTGCATCTTTTCTCTGTAACTTGTTCCACGGAAATAGTATAATAAGCGCATTCCAGCTTGCGAGTGGATACTCACCATTGCTTTTGGGGATACCTTCAACCAAAGTTCCAGAAGAGCTTCTCAAAGCACATAAGCGCACCACGGTGACGCGAGCACTTCAGAAAGTGCTGAAAGCACGCAATAGCCACCTGCTCCCTTCGCACACTATCAAGCCTGGTGCAGCCATTTGGGTATATTATAACACCTCTAAACAGAAGGATCCTGTTCGATGGGTCAAAGCCACAGTGAAAAACACGAAGCCCTTCTACGTTCGATGCAGAAGATCTAATTGAGGCCCACCCATGAGAGTGGCATACGAACACGGGAGACTGGTCCCAGATAGTAAGCTGGCAGAAGAGTTACAAGAAGGCATTCTGGAAGACGTACTCGCGGACGATGCTCCTCCACCAGCTACCGAAGAAGGAACGGAGCAACTACCAGAGGCAGAACAGATAATTCTCGATGTATTTAGGCCGGACAGCCCTACTGATGAGATAGAATCAGCAAACACGCCGGTGCGTTAATCCTTACTCAGTACCGCGGTCGTTGGAGACACATTCCGGGATATTGGACAACCCGCAGCAGAGGGCCCTCCTAGCAGCGAAGAAGTAGAGCTCAGCTCAGATGAGCGGCACGTGTTGAACTATATTTACAATGCGATCGGCAATGCACAGGTTACTCGGAAAAAGATGGACTGCGCGCCACAGTGGATCTTGGATAAGGCTGTCGACGAAGAATTAGAGATGGCTTGGAAAGGAGCATATGTCGAAGTACATGAGTCATGTCTAAGTACATGATTCCATGGTGCCTAGAGACCTTAATGTGGTCGGTTCACATGTGGTGTACAAGGTAAAGAGTGAAGAAAAGGAACGAAAGCGAATGGAAGCCAGACTTTGTCCTCATGGCAATAGAGATACTGAAAAAGGAAACATTTGCAACGATTCGGCAAACGCGCAGTTCGACATTATTCGAATTCTCCTGTCCTTTTCTTCGATCCTAAGATTTTGCCTTGGATTCATTCACATCAAAGGTGCATATCTGCAGAGTGGACCCATCACACGCGATCTCTACGTAAGGCCACCAGCCGAGTGGAGTGGCAAACGCGGCACACTCTGGAAGCTCGTGAAGATCCCGTACGAAATCAGCAAAGTTCGAAGGCAATGGGCTACCGTTGTCGAGCACTGGCTACTCTTTGAGGCAAAATTTTCACGGGCTTTTGGAGTCAGTCAACTTTATGTACGACGAAATGAGGATGGCGATATTACGATGCTACTCGCAAAACTTACTGATGAGCTCCTCTTCTCTGCTTCAGTACAAGACATGCGTGTTTTTGCAGACGAGATTGACACTCGGTTCAGGATCAGCAAGGCCTTTATCAATGACGAAATTAAGTTCAATGGTTGCACCATCTCGCAAGCGAAGGGCTTTACAATACAGCTTTCAATGGAAGACTATGCGAACGATATAAAGCCCATCAATATCAGCAAGACTAGAAGAACAATGCGAAAAGATAAAGCACAGCCGCACGAGATTGGTTCATATCGAGCTATGGCAGGAGCTCTCATTTGGCTCGGATGAAGAGCACTACCGCAAGCGGCATACTTCGGATCATTGATGCGGCAAAGAATCCCACAACTGACAGTCGAGCAACTGATCGATGCATATCGTACGCTGTCTGAACTACGGAACCTACGGCCAGTGATCACATTTCACCCCCCATCACAATCAATCAGCCTTGCTGAAGTGGTATCATTCTCCGACGCCTCCTTTAATATTTCAGCTTGTCAAAAGTACGGACAGATTGGTTTCGTCACTGGTATTCGCTACAAAACGTCAACTTGAGACGCTACAACTTATCACCTGGTGGACTGGGCTAGCATGAAGCAGAAACGAGTGTCACATTTGTCATACGGGGCTGAGATTATCACGTGTACAGAAGCAAATGATAGGGGGTATCGCATCAAGGCCGCGCTAAAATCCATATCCCCAGAAGACGCGTTCTCACATATTCTCAATGTAGACTCAAGAGGGCTATTTGATACTATCACGACACTTCACAAAGGAAAGGAATACAGGCTTCGGCAGACCGTGCAGCGCATCCGGGATTCCTTTGAATCGAAGGAGCTTGATTCCATACGCTGGATTCAAGGGAAAGCGAATACTGCAGACGCACTCACAAAGAATAACTCGACATCTCATCGACTCGTTAACAGAGTAGCAGCAACGGGAACGCTACTGCTCCCGAACCACAGATCGTTTGGTCTCAATAGTGATACTTGAACTTAGTTGCAGCAAGAGCTTGCTGCAACTGGGGGGTCTGTGGGACCACGCTGTTGCAGAGAACGGAGTGCTCCATGAACCCTGTTGCAGAGCACACAGTGCTCTATGAATTAGAATTGGTTTAATGCAAATCATAAAGCTTCTGAATATACCAGTTTGAATAGGCGACAGCACCGATTGCAATTATCAGCATGAACGACGCCAGACAGCGCCCACGCGAACGGGCACGGGCGCAAAGATACAAAAGTCTAGCCTTAGGCCGAGTAAACCCGATGGCGTCGCGGGAGAGGAGCGACGACTCCAGCATTTTGCTGACCTGTTTGATTGCCCAGAGTCAACTTTGCAGACACATCCCTACGTCATGGATCAGTACACTGACAAGAATGTGACAACAGTAGAGTACTGATATCAATACACCAGTTAAAAACGGGAAACGTCTGTTCCGTCGCGGTTGAGAGAAAAGATTTTGACGGATAGACATAGCACAATTAGCAAGTACAGCGAGCGTAGATATGACGCAAAATTACTGTGCTTTTCAAAAAGCACATGACCCCTTCAAAGTGCCCCAAAACTGTACTGTAGGCTAGATTTTGCAGATAGACGATATAGAATCGTTTCAAAAAGATATGTAGACCGTCTTCTTTCTAGTAAAAATGGCTCGAGGTCCTCCACTTTCAAAGCAAGAACAGATTAAAATCATAAAGTTAAACGCCCAGAAACAGTTAATCGCCCAGAAACACTCCAGCAGTGCTATCGCTCCAAAATCAAAGCGGGTGATGGTCAGAATTGCTACTTTTCTCAAAACTCCGACTCTTTTTGTATTCAAACGAGCTCCAAGACGCCTTAAGAAACTCAGTTCAGCGGACAAAAAATGAATTATAAGGAAGTTGTGTAAAGAAAAAGTATCGTTCAAAACGAATGGATTAAATCTTAATCTCAACATTTCTAAATCACCTATATGGAGGCAAATAAAAAACAAAAATTTTTTGGGTATAGAAAAATGAAGAAAACTTTATTTCTCCAAAACCATCACAAGCAAAAGAAACTTAACTGGTGTGCTAGAAACTCTTACTGAAAGAAAGAATGGGAAAAGGTTACTTTTACTGATTAAAAATAGTTCAATTTGGATGGACCGAAAAGCTACAAATATTATTGGCACGATCGTTGTAGGAAATGTCATGAATTCTATACCGGGCATTCAGGGGAAAACTCTGTGGTGGTCTGAGCGGGCATTTCTAAAAAAGGTCTGACTGAAATTGCATTCATTGAAGGTACCATCAACGCTGAAAAGTGTAACGAAACTGTATAAATGAATTTGTTACCTTTTGGTTTATGTTTCCATGAATAAAATTTCACTTTTCAACTGAATAATGCGTCTGTGCACACTGTATCTTAATTAAAAAAAGTTGCCTACATGAGTCAGAGGTATCTGTTTTAGAGTGACCGGTTCGCTCACAAGATTTTAATTCAATTGAAAAACGTTTAAGTACTGCTGGCGATGATGGTTTGTGCGCATTGTAGTGCAAACTACGAACGTGGCACAGACACGAGCCGCGTCGTGGAAGCACCACCAAGGTGTTCAAGCTTGCTCTCAATGAGAGGTAGCACAGCGAGAGAGCCCTCTGATAGGGTCGACACGAGCCGGGTGTAAATCCGGGCGACCCCGTACTGGGCGTGCAGTCAGAGGGTAAGAACCGGCCAAGCAAGCCGACTTCGTTGGAGAATCCACGA
>JAHNZQ020000092.1:330583-341915 GCA_019155205.2 Gracilaria vermiculophylla | reverse complement strand
CGTTGAATTAGTAGTATTTGGTACACAAAAGCGAAAATCATCTACTGAAGAAGGCAAAATGAAGGTTGAAAGGGAAATGTCCTATGATTTTGAAACGGTTTTTTAACTTGAAGTTTTTTGAAAACTAGTTTTGGTAGCACTACAGTACTAAAAACGATGATTTGCATCAAAATGCCAGGTGTCCTATACTTTTGAAACAGACTTTATTTGCGATGCTTTCCCATTAATAGCTTATTATTATACACCTTAGTGCTCACCGAAGTCTGCCTATATTCTACTTTGTACGCTGTGATATAAAATGAGTGATGTGAATTATAAGGCAGAAAATTACGAGGTATTTACATCATTCAACAAAAGCTTCTTGAATGTGCTTCTTTGTTCAAACAGAAGTCTATTCAATTAGATATCAAAATGTCCGCGTAGGGTAAATAAAACCATCATGAATGATGATTTTCATCACCAAATCGGAATCACTGACGTCGGAGATGAGACGTTCAGTTCCAGTGCAGGGCGTTCCATAAGCATTCCAGAGCCTCGATCACGTTCAAAGAGAACAAGGTTATCTGAATCCCTATGAACCACAGCAACAAAGCTTACACAGCGACCCTCGAACTGTGCCCGTTCAATCACGTAAAAGTCTCTAGGATGAACGCCAAAAGCATTCCACATTCCAATCTGCGCTTGGATATCTCCCGTTCTAGCGTTGAGCCTGTACCCAGCGATAAAGCCGTTCTCCGTTCCAGGATATCTTACGGACACGTAAAGGAATCGTCCATCTTCAGTTACTCTAATGGCGGCAAGTGAAACATCCTTTAGTTTCTCTTTGAGAACATCAACTCTACTGCAAACCGAAAGCCCCCGTCCGCACCCTTCTGGCTTCAACACTGATATCGTGGTAGACACTTCACCGACGACGTATACTGTGTCAGTCGTGGGGTGCTTCGCGGCGTGACGAGGAGCATCTTGCAGGCTCATTTTGATTCGTTTCAGCATGGTGAGCTTCCCGTCGGTGGCGTTTACCCTGAAGTGCCACACAATGTCCGAGCCTGCGTCAGGCACGATAACACCGTCCTTGTATGGCAAAACCATGTGAGGATGAGGCTGACCAAACATGGGCCCAAGCGTGCGATTTTGCACACTTTCCGAAGCGAGTCCCAGCGGCACCTTGAAGGAGTCGCTGAGCTTGAGCACGCCGTGTTCACTGATGTACGAGTCGAAGGAGCTCAGAAAGTTGGCCCCCATCGCCACTGTGGAGGAAATGACGGAAACGTGGTCGGTGAACAGACCGGAGGCATTGGCGCTCCTGGTGAAGACGGTGCTCCGGTCATCAGACATAAAGACGCGCGTCACAGAGCCCCGTTCGTAATTTGAGTTGCCGATGAACATGTATGGCTTCCATGTTGCAATGTAGGTGGGGTTGTCACCCGTCACGGAGGTGTTGAGCACTTGCGAGACGGCAATAGAGTTGTTGTCGTAGTCGACGAGGTAAACGCCTTCGCCCTTTGACTCGGTGTACCACGCATGGTTGGTGTAGCTTCCTACCGCGAGCGAAAACTTGCCGGGGCACGTTTGGTTGCATCCAGCCAAATGGGCGTAGAAGTAACACATGAGAGCAAGCGGGGCGCTGAGGGTCATGGTTGCAGGAAGTTTTGCTGTTCTGAGCCACTACAGTTTTTGCTGACGAAGAGGGGTCGCTTGAAATAAGGGATAAGAGAAATCAGCACGGGGCTGGAATGATGGGGACAAGCTCTTTCCATTTGGGGGGGAGGGGGTTGGCACATGTGATATCCGCTTGGACAGTGGACAGGTGTTTGGGCAGATGAACGAAGAATGATACGTAGGAATTACAAGGCAGGGATTCTTTACACGTGCCGACGACACAGCGAGTTTCGAGGACAGTGGGCTCTGAGAGGAGCGCGTGTGGAAGCCGGGGAATGTGCAAATGCACGAACGTGACAAGAACCGCGACGAGCTGCCCTCGACAACGAAGCATATCGCATTGTGCCCAGTATCTACCTGGGTGAAGGCACGAAAAAGGCGGTGACCAAAAACCCGGTGCAGCGTGGGCGCGCCATTAGGCTGCATTGATTAAATTGCTTGTGTGTTAATTTTAGCCGCGATGCTCAGCGGCGACTACGTAGAGTGGGGAGAAAAGATCGCGGTGAAATGCCTTGCGTCCGGGGATGTACTCCATGGGGGTGGCTTAAACTAGTGGGACGCGTGTGCAATTAGTTTGCAAGTCACCGCCATCCGAAGCGTTCGTCATTGCAGAGCAGTAGAGCATTGTTGGCCACAACTAGCATGGCTGGCCGGCACCACTCGGGGAGCATTTCCAGGAAGGACAGTTGCTGGGCGCAACATTATAGTCAGACAGGCACAGGCGCACTCCGGCGTGCCAGCACAGGAAGACGGGGGCCTGCTGGGACGAGGAGTGCGCGGAGCGTTCGAGTTCCATCCATGGGTAGGAAGGAGTCCCAGCAACGGCATGCCACAGCGCCCGGCGGCGAGCGCAGGTGAGTGCCATACGGCACGCCAAGCATCGAGTCCGTGTGCTGTCGCGCGACGGTGAGGGCTGGCACGCTTAACGCCTGACGGGCAGTGCATGCAGGAGCACCAGTGCCGTGAGAAAAGCGCGCCAAAACGTAGGCGCTTCAAAATGCAAAATGCTCGCTTCCCGCCAAACGGCGCGCCACCGTGCTTGCAACGTCACCATCCAAGCGCTGCACAAGCGCGGCCCCCGCTCGCCGCCGCCCCGCCGACTCCTCCGCCAGGGCCCCGCGTCCGCCCGACACGCCGGTCATGCCCATCGTGTACAGCAGGAAGCGACTTCGCGCCCAGGGCCCTCGGCGCGCGCCATCCTCCTCCGATAACGCCGCCCCACCCATCGAACCGTCGCGCGAAACACCTCGACATCCGTCCACACAAAAGCCGCGCAAACGCCGTCGCCTCCAGCAGCTTTACATCGACGCCGGACAGTCCACGCTGTCACACACTCTGTGTCGCCGATGCAACCTGTTATACGCCCCGGGAACGGCTGACGACGCCTTGCACCGCGCACGGCACTCGAGGACCGCTGACACCTTTTCATGGCCTCTACGCAATGCCGCTCTGCTTCCGCAGTCTTCTGTCGATGAGGGGGTATTTGCAGTCATCAAAAACGACGACTGTGCGGATGCTAACGTCTGCAGACGTCTTCGCCAATTAGACGCATTTGTTTGCTCGCAATTGGTGAGTGATGCAGTTTCACAGCGAGATGCACCAGTTCATAGCAGACTTAAGTTGTCTTTGCGACACGCTGACCAATACATTTGGATGATCCTCGTGTACGTGGTTCGTGGCTCGGTGCGCGGCTTCGTGCACGCAGAAAGAGTGCTTGTGGCGCGTTGTGCCACCGTGTGTGATGATGGCGTTACAGAGATCACCAATTCGGGCCACGACCACGTGTGTCGTAGAACCATGTGCGGTATCAGGAAGATTTGGGTTCATCAAGACTTCCGAAACAAACGAATCGCTTCAGCACTGGCTGACCTTTGTAGGACGCATTTGTTGTATGCGGGCGCTTTGGAGCGGCAACATGTGGCCTTCACACCACCGACAACTCTGGGAGCTTTGTTTGCAAGAAACTATTTCATGCGCGAGCACAATCGTATCTTAGTGTATCAGCTGTCTGAAGATGGTCGCCCAGTTGATGAATGATCATCGTTGGTTCCCCTAGCAGATCTCACTGACGACCGAGTGTGGCAGGCGGGCAATCACGAGCTGATGGGTCATGATGCTTGCTTAGCCGTTGAAAAAAGTTATCGTTAACTACAAGTTTGACTGTAACCCGTTAATACGAGTTGCGTGCAGAGAACCACATCGAACAGAACCCAAGACAGGGGAATCATTCGAGAATCGGGTGCATATCATGTCGAGAACCGCATTTGAAGACGGGAGAAAGCGATGACGGAACATGTATCATCAATGATATCGAGGTGGATGCAGTCCAGTCGGAAACCGATACAGCGCTCTATCAGATACACACGGCATCTAGTGCAGTTGTCAGGAAGCCAAGTTTAAAGCTTGTCGCTGCCTCAACATTTGAGATTTTCGGTGTCTATTGTCCTTCGCGCAAATTCTGCACCATGAAGGTTTCCTAGCGCCCGTTGAGCTTCTGTTAACATTATTCGGCGACAACCAAAACTCGTGGCCCTCGGCGCATCGCCACTTGAGTTTAACATGCTCAGAAATGTATGATTGGCTCAGGCATTCGCCCCCCCTTTCCCTGGCAAGCATCCTCATATCCTCCACACTGCCCTTCCTCTTGAGCCTTGCGCATTCGGGGCACCACGACCCAGCGTTTCGAATGTTCGACGCAGTGGCCTTCCACATGTGTCCCATTTCGCACCGCCACAACAGCGGTGTCCTGGAGTTTACGTACTCTAAGGAAAGCAATTCCCCACGCCGCTGTTTAGCGAGCGTCCCGAGTTCGCAGAGACTTAACTTTCGTCGAGAGCGATTGGTCTGCGCACAGGCGGTTTGCCAGAAACAGGTCGGACATTTTCGACAGGCGTTCGAGCCAGGTTTGCAATTTATGAGATGCCCCTTTTGACAGCGGTAGCGAATTCGACATGGGGGCGGCAGAGATTCGGGCTGTTCATATCCAAATCTTAGCTTCTGCAGACGGTGGGAGATTGGATCAAGCAGTGGTGGCTCCAGTCGGGCGCCGTGCGGAATCGGGGCTGAGTGCGGGTGAATTCCGGGTGGCTCGAGCGCGGTGGCGGTGGGAGGCGCTCTGCTCCGTGTTGGGAACATGGGGATAAATAGAGGTTGTTTGTTAACCTGCTCTTTAGAGACGTGAAAAGTCATGTTGAAGCGTTGGTGGCGACGGTTGCGGTGGGAAGCGGTGACAACGAAGAGTAAACGGTGTCAGATGCGATCTGAAAGTTGTGGACGGATTTTCAAGTTCAGTGGATCAAAAGTCTGTTTCGCAAGAATTTTTTGGCGGTTTTAGGACAAACTGGGGTCGGTTAAAAATTTCCCGGTGCCCAACGATCGCAACTGCCCACGCGAAGTCCCATTTCCAACAGTGACGATCTAGGAAACTCTGGCAACGTACAATGACGTCGTCAGCTGTATCGCATGCACAAGCGTCAGACGACAATCAGCACCCGAAAACGACAACGGCGTTGCCCGGTTTCAAGAAGCTTCTGGATAATAATCCTTGCGTCGCGGAACATGAGGCCAGTCTGAAATGCATTACGAATCGGTCAAAAGCTGCGTGCAAGCGCTATTTCGATGATTACAACGAGTGTATGAAGGAGTGGCGTCGTCTGCAGCGCGAGGCCAAATTGAATGGTGCCGGGTAATTGATACAGTAAAACATGATGGGTGCTATGTACGTCATATTGGGTGGTTCTTTCATGCCTCACTGTTCATGTGAGATGTTTTCGCTGAACTGGGTGAGACTTCGGTGACGTGATGTGAAGAACCTCATTCATGCCGCGGAGTGCGCCGCTGCATGTGTACTAATCCCTGCTCGCATAGGCCGTGTAGACCATCATTTGGAAGCTCTTGCTCTCTGGCTCCGAAACACGCGCAAGCGGTGCGGCAGTCGGTCCTACGTTTTAATACGAGATGACGAGGATTGTCGGATAGGACGTTGCGTCCCCACTCGCAACATAGAGCAACCTTCTCTGAAGAGTGTACCTTCGTGCCGCCCGTATGCTATCCGCCATAGCGCTCTGGCTTGCGTCCACCGTCGCATGGTATGTTGCAGTGGGTCATCGCGCGCGCGGCGCCCCCCGCGCACCAGCGCTACAGAGGGCCTGATCTCCAAATGAAAAGCCAAAGCGCGCCCCAGTTACATCCGCCCACGTGTCCGCGACAGAGCGATACTTGACGGGGGGCGCCCAATCATGACCGGCGCCATCGCAACACGCGTAACGAAACGGGCCTACAGCACAGTTTCCACGCCCGCCTTCTCCCGCATCGCCCGTGACGCTCGCAGCGCGCCCCCACCAGCGCAGCGCCCCTCCTTCCTCGCCACCGTCGGTGGTTGCCTTCCGACCCTCTCGCCTGCTCCCCGTCGCGCCTCAGGACAAGCTTCCCCGCCGCTGCCATGGTCAGGTTACTGTATAGGCTTCTTAGGGCGTTCAACTTCGTCGGCTCGGTCAATGAGAACCAAAGACGGTCCGCCATGCGCTCTTCAACGTTATTGAGAGACCTAATCGTCGCTGACCTGGAAAAACCTTTGTCTTACTCCCTTCCGCTGACTGGAAATGCAATGACCCCTGTTCTCAATGCTGACGTAAACGACATGCGTACCTCACATGACCGTCTTATTATTCGTCGCCTTTCAGGCAGCACGCAATCATTTCTCAATCGCGTGTACGTAGATGACGTTGTGGTCATCCTCGACCCGAACGATGGGCGTCGAAAGTATGTGCGAAAAATAGCTGCCATGGAAGGCGCACTCATGCATAGTGCTCATGGAGACCCCCCGTTCAGCATTCCGAAGAGCCACTGTTGGGTAGAGCGCGAAAACAAGCAAGCTGACGCCCCAGATAGTTCTTCCTTCGGACCGCTAAGTCTTCAAAACGTCATCGGGAGAGTGATGTACGCCATAAGGAGCGCTACTGATCATGGCCGAGTAAAGAATTCCCCGTACGCGATGGCGAGCGATTCTATCGTTCTTGCGCATGAAAACATTTCTAAACACCTCAGCTCCCCGCCTTCGCAATCGCAATCTGGAACACAAGACAAGCCCAACTAGTTTGTATATTCTTCTTGTATTGGTTCGCGTCTTGTTTCCCTCTTGTATTGTGTAAACAAGCTAAACTTAAACTTCAATCCATCAATCACTGTTTTCGTCGGCGCTTTCGGCCTGCAGCTGCTTTTCGCTTTGTGAACGCCGCCAGTGCTAACGAGCGCTCTTTCGCATCTTCTGCAACCAGGTCTCTAGTCTCGTCAATTTCCTGTACTCTCTTGACGCCCGCCTTGAATTTCTCACTCACAAGTGTCCCAATTGCTCGTTCGCGGTGTGTTTCTGATTGTTCAAGTTTGTCTGTATGTTCTTCTCCTTCACCATCCTGGAATGTCCCGCCATCTTCCTCAGCCACTGTGGTCCACTGAAACACAGAATCTGCAGGCAATGGATATCCATTTTCGTCCACTTGTTGCGCAGCGATCACGGTTTCCTGTTTGCCATCCTCTGTGCTTTCGACTTCCTTTACCTCTCCTTGCGTTGCCTGCATTGCGAGTTCCATCATTTGCTGCATTGCCCGGCTTTGGTTCTGGCTCGGAATTCGCTTTCCTTCCCTGCGCTCCTGGGCTCGCTTTTTTTCATTTTGCTCGGCAATCTCACGCAGGACCCGTTGACGATTCGCAATGTGTTTTGCTCCCGCCTCGTGCTGATCTCGCTGGGGCTTATTGTCCGCTATCCATATGTTGCATATTTTGCACAGATGCTGTGTCTGCTCGCGTCGACTTTGCTTTGTTTTTGGTGACATGACATTTTGTGTTCGGACAAGTCTAAACCTATTCACTTCGAACTTGCCATGCGCTTTGGACGTGGGCTCCGTGTCTTGCCGTTCGGAAGGGAGCGATATCGCGGATGTAGGCGATTGAAGAAAAAATTAACCAGAAAATTCGAACTTTGCCATGCAATGCAGTCGTGTACTACGATACCGTCGTGTAAATCTAGAACACTATATACATTCTTGGCCTTCTTTTTCCTTTTCAGTTACTACAGCACCACTCTTGCAGTAGATTTGTTCTCCTGTGAATTGATCTTCGACGTAATTATTTTGGCACATGGCACCTGCTACGACGCTGATCATTTCACAAGTAGCATCTTGTTCGCTCGAGGAACACATGTATCGTTTTTCTGAGGAAGGCACGCACTACTAGCGTTTGCACAAGACAGTTTCCTTTCGATTTCATGTAGCTTGTATCAAACGGTACAAGAAATCAGTCCACTTTGATCTCAAATACGGGGATGTCCGTTCATTTGCTCTGGAATATCGACCCAAACAACTACAAGAGATATTTGAGTTTGGCCTGCATCACTGACCAAAGCCCGTAAGAATAAGTCAATTGCCTAAACATTCCACAAAGAACTGGGTTACTAGCGAAAGCGGTCTTGGACTCCAAAATGGTGGACGAACGCGAGATTATGAAGCAGTACTCTTACAAGGCGACATCAAAGTTAGTTATCGAAAATGAGAAGCGAAGGCCACGTGAGCAATCATCCGGCATAGTACCGCTACAATCTTCAAATATGCCCGGGCGCATGGGGGACAAGGTAACTACATCCCGACGTCCACAGACAATTGCCAAACGCATAGAGAAGAGAAAAGAACGAGATCCGCAAGCTGAACCAGTGGAATTCACAGAGCAATCTGTGCTGGATGTTGCCAAAGAGTTGGATCTTGGTGGGAATGAGCATACCTACGTTCCAACCACTCGCGTGTCTCAAAGAGCATTCGAAGCACTTCTGGCCTTCGTCATGTCAAAACTTGGCGACCAGCCCCGTGAACTATTGCGAAGTGCGACAGATGAAGTTCTGCTGAACATGAAAGACGACAGTTTGCAACAAAGCGAGAAGAAGAAGTTAGTCGAAACTTTGTTTGGCACGAGCATGGATTCAGATGAGTTTACCAGATTGAGTCTGTTTTGTTCTCAGATTAACGATTACAATATGAATGATGATCCTGCTGAGCAAAACGAAATGAACTCTCAAGGCATTCTTCCGGTTTTGCAAAACATCGATGATGATGAGGATGAAATTGTAGATGAAGTTGTCGAAATTGAAGCGGAAGGTCTAACGAGTGCGATGGAAGAAGATCAAGGTTTTAGCAAGGAAGAGGTCGACACCTCGAAAGATACCGGAAAAGATTCCACAACAGGAGGAATAACCGTCGTTGATCCTAAGGATATTGACGGTTTTTGGTTAGAACGCCAGTTGGCTGCCTTTTACGATGATATTGAGAAATGTCGAAACGTATCTGATAAGATCTTGGACTTACTTCAACACCAAGACGATGACCGCACGACCGAGAACGAATTGGCATCGATATTAGACTTCGACAAGTTAGACTTCATTTCGACTCTGTTGGACAACAGAAAGTCAATTTCTTTTTGCACCAGGCTAGCGCGCGCGAAGGATGCAGAGGAGAAACAGCGAGTCAGAGATGACATGAAAAACGACGAGTATGGATTGAAACTTCTGCAGTCGCTCAGCATTGATGATTATCCTCAAGCGCCGCAAAATGTCAATTCTTCGGAAGGTGGGAAAAATAAGAAGCGTGAACGAACGAAGTCGGTGGCATTTGCTGATGAGAAGCGAGAAAGCATTCATGGCGAAATCTTAAAGCCTAGATTTCCTCTACGAAAACTTGATATTGACAGCCTTAAGTTTCAGAGAGGAGGAAGACTAATGACAGTAAGAGATTGCAAATTACCAGAAGGATCTGAGCATGTAACAAACAAGGACTTCGAGGAGTGGCACATTCCGGCAACACGGGCCCAACCACGCAAGTCTGTAAGACTGATCTCGATAACCCAGATGCCTGAATGGACTCAGCCGGCCTTTGCAAATACACAACAGCTGAATAGAATGCAATCAAAAGTGTATCCTTGTGCTTTTGAATCAGACGAGAATATGCTACTCTGCGCGCCCACTGGAGCAGGGAAGACGAACGTTGCTGTCTTAACAATCTTGCGGTGTATAGCGAACGCGCTTCCACCAGGTGAAACCAATGTGGCAAATGCAAATACTGACTCATTCAAAGTGGTTTATGTTGCTCCGATGAAAGCCTTGGTTGCTGAAGTTGTTGAGAACCTTTCCAAGAGACTGGGATCACTTGGACTCGAAGTCCGAGAACTGACTGGTGATGTTGGAATGTCCAAAAGAGACATAGAGGAAACTCAAGTCATCGTTACAACTCCTGAGAAATGGGACATTATCACTCGTAAAAGCGGAGAAAAAACTTTCCTGAGCTTTGTTCAACTACTCATTGTTGACGAAATACATCTCCTTCATGATGAAAGAGGGCCTGTTCTTGAGACCCTCGTGGCTAGAACATTGCGTGGTGTCGAAACTGGAACTGCAGTGACTCGTGTGGTAGGTTTGAGTGCGACGCTTCCAAACTACAAAGATGTAGCTACATTTCTAAGAGTTGATAAGGCGAAGGGCTTATTCTATTTCGACTCGACTCATCGCCCGTGTCCGTTACAACAATGCTACATCGGCATCACTGCCAAAAAAGCATTCAAACGTTTTCAACTGATGAACGAGCTAACTTATCAAAAAGTGAAGTTACAGCTTCAGACTTCGAACCAAGTCATTATTTTTGTTCACAGCAGAAAAGAAACAGGGGCAACATGTCGCTTTTTAATAGAAAGAGCAATTGAAGAACAAATTGCAGATCAGTTCCTAAATCCTACGAGTGCTTCCTATGAGATCATTCAATCGGAGCTGGCAAATATGACGGAAAAAGAGCTTTCCAATATTCTCGACCATGGGCTTGCGACACATCACGCGGGAATGGCTCGGAGGGATAGACAACTGGTCGAAGCGCTATTTGAGAAAGGTCATGTCAAAGTTCTTGTGTCGACTGCAACACTGGCTTGGGGTGTAAACTTGCCTGCACATGCTGTCATCATTAAGGGAACACAAGTTTATTCGCCACAACATGGTCGATGGATTGAACTGTCTTCAATGGACGTAATGCAAATGATGGGAAGAGCAGGTAGACCCCAGTTTGACAACTATGGAGAGGGATACATCATCACTTCGAAAGTTGATGTATTGTATTACCTGTCGCTGCTCAATAACCAGCTGCCTATTGAGTCTCAATTCATATCAAACGTTACAGACATGTTGAACGCCGAAGTGGCGACTGGATCTGTGTCTTCGGTGATAGAAGGCTCTCACTGGTTATGTTATACTTATCTTTATGTAAGAATGTTAAAGGACCCCATTTTATATGGCATCGCTGCAGAGGAAAGTCACGAAGACAAAACCTTGGAAAAACGACGGGCGGAGTTAATACACGCTGCAGCAATCGAGCTTCACCGGTGCGGTCTTGTCGTGTACAACAAGCGAACTGGAGAAATAACTGGGACGGCTCTGGGCAGAGTTGCATCCGACTTTTACGTGGGTCATGATTCTATGTCTGTGTATACTGAGCAAATGAAAAGCACAACAATGGACATAGATCTACTACACATATTTTCAATGTCTAAAGAATTTCAACATGTGCAGGTCCGTGAAGAAGAAAAGCTTGAACTGGCCAGGCTCGCTGAAAGAGTTCCGATACCAATCAAAGAATCTCTCGATGAACCTACG
>JAHNZQ020000092.1:307416-330483 GCA_019155205.2 Gracilaria vermiculophylla | reverse complement strand
GTGTTGAATGTGTGAAAATATTTTAATGGAAATTGATTCATTCAAAAGTGGGTTTTAAGAGTCGATATCCGTCCATTTTAATTCTTTCTCTTTTGATTGTCAAACTAGCATTCCGAAAACACCGACGAATGCACAAATTCACTCAACCACCTTACACTCTGTGTATTCAGCCACCACTCGTGTCCATACAGCAATGTGTGTGTACAGTTACCATGACGAGGCACATTACACTAAACCATATCCAGTGTACATTAAGCTGAGTTTGCAATGTGTACACCTGGAAACGATATGGTAGTGAACAACGTGCCGAGTAGCACACCTCCACACGTGTACCAGACAGAGCCAACATTTAACGCAGCCCATGGTCCCCGGAACATTTAGTTGTCAGTGACAGCACAGGTACTTCATCCAACAGTGCCCTTCTACAGGAGCAACCTGAAGGTGAACGTGAACCTATTGGATACTAGAGTCGCAGACTCAAACCTACGATACGGAAATATTCCACCTCGGAGCGCGAATGTCTCGCCATCGTCCGGGCGGTGTTGCTTTTATGCACATACCTGGAAGGTAGGCGTTTCGCCTTGAGGACGGATCACGCACCATTGAAGTGGATACTGTCTTTGACGGATGCTTCCAGCCGCCTGGAAAGGTGGAGTTTTTGCCTCTTAGAGTTCGCTTTTGACACCATTCACCAGTCTGGCATAAAACAACATACAGCGGACGCGCTCTCGCGATTCTTCACCAAAGGCGGAGACAAAACAACTTTGGAAAACATCATCCCATGTCTGGTTATCCAGGACGCCGACAGGAAAGCACGATCCGATGGAAAATGATTTTGGAATGCTGGGAACCTGGAGGAAAATACAGTAAACTCCCTGAGGTGATTGCCTTGTTGAGGAGGAGAAACAAGTTCTCCCTATCACTATAGCGTAGTTCCTGAAGAAGCAGAGTAGGTATGCGTACTACGCCGCGCTCCCCTAGATGGAGCTCTCCAAAAGGTGATCCCGACAAGACTACGGACGAGGGTGTTGTATTTCTTGCACCATACTCGCCTCGCCGGGCACCTCGGTGAGTCGCATGTGTAGTTAACTATGAGGAGGGAGTTCTATTGGCCGAATATCGCTATCGACGCCTTCCAAACGGTGGCGCATTGCTATTCGTGCGCCGCCGCCAGGGGAAATATCCGTTGACAACGGACGCCCCTCACTCTATTTCCACCTTCAGGACCTTTGGAATATGTGGCCATAAATGTTTTGGGCCCTCTCCCTAAGACGGAGCGAGGGTACCGATTTATCCTCGTGATCACTGATTGTTGCTCGATGATCCCACGTTCCATCCCCCTCTGGAGCACCACTGCTGCAGTGATTTCCAACGCCTTTCTGGAGCACTGTAATAACCCCTGTGGGATACCGGTAAACCTCCTCACGGACAATGGCCCTCAGTTCGCGGCGAAGCTCTTCTGTGCCGTCTCCAGAATGATGGGGATAAAACTGTTGTTTACAACTGCCTATCACCCCCAGACCAACGGAAAAGTGGAGAGGTTTATCAAGACCATCACCTCGAGGCTGAAGCACTACGTCGAGGACCACCAGAAGGCTTGGGACGCATATGTGGGTCCACTCACGTATGCATACAACCTGCAGGTGCACCGCTCAACGGGGAGAGCTCCTTTCAATCTGGTGCTCTCGCGCATACCACCTAGTGCCTTCATTGCGGCACGCGCCACGGCGCACCCGGCGGATGGGCCACAGGTACCAATCGCGGTGCAAGCTAAGTGCTCCATCTTAAGGAGGTATAAGGACGCAGTCTCTCTCGCAAAGGAGACACTCAACGCCTCGCAGAAGAGATATAATCAGGATTTCGACAGGAAAGTGAAGGAAGGCCCGGACCTGAAGGAAGGCGACGTGGTTTTCCTCGACAAACCAGGGGAGACATCCGACGAACCACCGGACGTCACCCGCATATTAGTGCCAAACACCTCGGGCCTTACAAAGTCCTGGACACCTATAGGAACATTGTCGCCATTGAGGTAGTCGGGCTCCAAGACTTCGTCTCTCGTGAAAGGGTGACGAACGTTCCGACGCCTAGCCCTTCAGGAATGCCGGCCATCACATCTCAGGGAACACGCGCAGAACTTTCTCACCCGACCACCTCAGGAGTGACGACACCGTTGGGTACTGGAAACTTCAGCATCCCTCTCAGTGAGCCATTGCTGGCGGCTCCAAACGCTATCATGATCCCTGAAGGTCATATCCTCTACGCGGTGGACCATACCGTCTCCCACCGACAAACCCCTGCAAAGATTCTGTACGGCGTCCACTGGTACGGGTACAACTCAAAGAACGACACGAAAAAACCTTCGTAACACATCCCAGAGAACTTCATTAGAAGGTACCACGCCAATCTGCTGCGCAAACGCCTCTTCATATAGGAATTCCGTTTCAAAAAGGGGGAGTGGGCCCATAACCGGATTTGTTTTTCGCCTCCGCTATCTATACCGCACCTGGAGTTCTCTTTATCGCCTCCGGGATGCCTTCGACCGCTTTTCGTACACTCCGGTGGCAGCACTTCGTGTCGCTGAGCACGCGGGCACGGCCTATTTGTATAGCACCTGCCGTTCACGGAGCTTCTTTTCCAACTTAAGGATCTTTTATTCCGCCGTTACCGGTAGCTAGCTCCCATCGCCAGGGTCTTTTCACGTACAGGTCACTGAATCGCGTCATGTACTCCGCGTCGAGGCGAGCTTTTGCCGTGAGCGCTTGGCTTTCGAGGAACTCCGCCGGGCTTTCCTTGGAATCCCCCATCGAGGCTCGGTCCGTCCGGGCCTTCTGGAGTTCTAGGACCCAGGCACGCGCCTCGCGCAGAGCCTCTATTAGAGAAGCCGGAGCAGGACGGCCCGTCACGAAGCACGCCTGCATCAACTCCTGGAAAACAGCACCCAGAGCCCCAGAGGATAACCCGCCCGATGGTCCACTCGAAGCGGCCACCTCCGTTGACGGAACAACTACCGCTACGGATGGAGCCGCGGACGGCGGACTGGCTGGGACTGGGGCCACCCGAAGAGAATCTGCAGGCACCACCGTGGAGGTCGGCAGACCCAAAAACAGAGTTGGCGACACCGAGGGTGACGGCGGTACGGGAACCGGAACGCTCCGCAGGCGAGGATGAAGAACAAGCATAGGGACGCTCTGCAGTCAGGGTTGCACCACCGGGGCTGAACCTATCGAGGCAGGAGTAATCTCGTCGTCCATAGGAGACACGGTGGCCAAAACTGCGGGAGGATCCGGCATTGCGTAGGGAAGCGGCGTTATGACTTCAGGAGGCACACCCGTATCTTGGGACGGAGCCAATAAGCAATGGAGCGTGCGAATCGCCAGGCTCTCCATCAAAGGGTCATAGTTGGGGACTCGGAGCCATGGCACCTGAGGAACACGAGAAGGTGCAAGACGGGGAAGGCCGGGTAGGCTCGTCCTACATAGTCTGCATTGGGACTTTTCACGATGGACTAGAACCTATCTTCGCCGTATTCATACCAAAGGAAGCCCAGCGTATCATTCCTTGCCTTCTGCAGGTTGTAATCCAGCAGCTCGTTCGCCTTGGATTCGCTCCATGTGGTTCCCTTGATCAGGTTTTGAATACCGGAGGAGGTCCGGAGCCGGATCCGGATAATCGACGCGGACAAGGAGAGCAAACGTCCGTCAGTCCGCTGATACGAAGAGTCTCCATAGAGACGACCATCATGACACCGAGTATAGGAAGTGACGCCTTCGTCCGCTGCTTGGAGATACGCCAAAAGGGTGCCGATCGCGATCTCCGTCGAGGAGATCAACATGACGAAACGCCCTAACGAGTCATGGAGATCTAGAACCTCCGAGGTGTGGTATATAAAGGTAATGGGTGTCCCCTCACAGAGGTGCGGGGATACCCAGTGGTCCCTCCAAGAGTCGTTCATCTTGAGGCGCAACAGCTCCGACGGGTTACGCCAAGAAAGAGAAGCCGAGGCCGGGTCAAGGAGGGCCAGGGCCCGCAAACGCCGCAAGAGATAAAACAAGAGCCTACGGTCGTCCGCCGCGCAGGAGTATGGAAGTATGAAGGAATGCGTGAAGGAGAGGGTGTATCACATCATCGGAGGCCACGCAGGCATCAACCTCGATATGAGCCATCCAGGGATCGAACTTTTGGAAGATGCACCTCGAGGACGTGGTACAATTGAGGAAAGGAGATATGTAGTACAGGGGGTCCTCAGTTAATATGGTGGTGTAGCTTTATGTCGTGATATTTCTAAGGAAGGCTCGAATTTTATTGACTGACCCACATGGTTCATAATTCTGCCCGCGTGCGCTACAGTATCCTGTAGGGACGGTAGAGTTTATATTTGTTTTAGAAAATTTGTGCGGGTAATTACTACAGTAGTGAGACCTGCCGAGGCGGGCTCCCGGCTGGATACTTAATCTGCCGGTCGAGCTCCACCTCTGGGGAAGTAAGACATGCACCCTTGAGTCTTCATCTGCTTTTCCGGATGGAGACTCTTGTCGATCGTCCTGAGGTTTCTACGCCACCGATCCTTAGGTCGCCAGGTAGCAGCGCCTGTAAGAGCATTGGCCGCCCTGTGAACCACCCCCTCCGCTTCGTGTTTGCGGATCCCCTTTAAGAAATCCCCTGGCTCGCGACAGCGATTACCGGAGACCACCTTTACGAATACGCGCCTTCGGAGTCAACAAAAACTCCTAGCGAACGTTGTGCTCTACTACCTCGAAAGAAAAACTGACAGTACCACAGATATCCGTTATCCCTATACTCGAGAAGCGCTTCAAACCAAGGCCGTTGTTTTACAGTATTGCTGTGCGGATGATATGTTTACAGATATTCTCATTGAGCCTCTTGCAAGGGTGAAACTGAACAAGTTTGGAAGCGAAGCTGGGCTTCCCTCCTTAGGCAATTGAAGTCTAAAATAGATGAGGGGTCTAAGCTGAAAGCAATTCTGGTTGAATACGTGACCGGCTGAAGGCATTGTTGGCAGAATGCATTTCTGGCTGAGTGTATCGGTTGTTCCTGTCAGTTGTTATGGATTTGGAACACAAGTCACTATGATTACATTGATGTGGTGCTGCAATGCGTGTTCTGTAGTGATTTTGACGACGCAGGAGTATGGAGGCGGATTTTAGTGGTACGCAGGACTTGTGGATTTATTCACTGTTATGCTTTCGTTTGTGCATGTAACTTTCATGCCTTTATGTGCCTTGCTGTTGTAAACATTATTGAATTGTAGCCAGCACATATATGTCATGCTAGAATACAATTGATAGTTTCAAGTTTCTCTGCGTTGTAACGTAGTTTCTGCTCTCATCGGGTTGGCGCGGCTGAGCCATTGTATAAATTCTGGTCCAGGCGTATTCAAGTTTACTAGATCCAGAGCTAGCTTTATTTTTTGCATCCCTTCAACTTTTCCGTAGCCTATCTGACCTCTATTAGGTAATGGACATAGCTGAACGAAAGGACTCTGGGTTCAATTCCCAGAAGGGACCTGAGGCTCTTGAATTCTACAGGGTTACAGCGGTGGTCAAAATTGGCTAATGTGCGCTTGAGGTTTCTTTCTGTAAGGGTACACGGCTAGGGGGCGTGCTATACTCCCAAGTATTGACCTGTACGCGCTGTGTCACTGCAGAGAATATCGCACATTGCTCAAATTTTTTCCAGCATTTTCATGGTTTAGGCTAAGCTCAGGATAGTGGGCCGTTCTTCTCACAGGTCAGTCGGTTATCTGCCTCAGTTTCACTTGGAGATGTACGCTCCTTCTCGATTTGGTCTCTCTTCTTGGTGATCCGTGCCCTTTTATTCGCTATTTGACCATTTTGGAACAATGCCGCACCCTCGGGGCTCGTAGGGATTCTCCTCTAGCAGTGAGGCAATCGAAAGCTTGTTCGTGGACGACGGTGCCCTTTTGCCTCATACTTTTAGTAGATCCTGCCTCAAGGCAACCACTCGAGATATAGTCCCGCTGTCACTGCTGCGTCAGCGAGTGTGTATCGATGGGCATGCGACATCGGTTGCAGATATCAGGACCGTTGTTCCTCTCTTGCCAGACTCGTTCTGCGGCATATAACGCGCACGTTAAGAGACTGATACAGGTACTACGTCATCTTAAGGTTTTCTGGTGGATTATATTGGCTTGGACAACTGCATGAATCGCCACCCCAGGGTTGGACAGTATGAAGCGACTACCGAACGGACTCCGCGGTCGACCAACTTAAATAGTACCGATCCCACTCCAAACGGTGCGCGCCGAGCGCCGAGTCGCTTCACGCGTGGTGATAGTTTGTTGCTAAAGCTTACTGATATGCTGGTCGAGTTTAAAAATCACAGGGGTCGAGACTAAGCCAGAGGTTGCTTAGCTTAACTGCGTGGTACGAGAGGAGGTCACACACTTCTCCAAGAATTTTGCGGAGCTCTGGCTTCCCACCAACCATCCACATTGAAATAAAACCAACAAAGATGGCTCCTGGCATGCTGTTTAATGTATCATACAGGCAATAATTAAAATCTACCATTCATACTTAGTCGCTGCAAATCCATTCTTCACTTCTGCAGAGCCACAGCGAATTCATAACCAAAAGATATTCCACTTACTTTATTGCGTTCCTGTCTGATGTTTTTACCCAGAACTATACGATATCCAGATGTCGGCAATACCATTTGTTGCATTGATACCCGCTTTTAGGAGGTTGTCAGCATCTACTGTCAGGCATCAATCTTCACCAATTTGTTGCTTCAGTATTTTGGTCTCTATTGCTTGTATCTGCCTCTTTTGTACCCTCTGGGTTTCATTTCCGATATATTTGCGCCATTCTGGTACCCAATGTACATCTCATCTCCAAAATGTTTCTTGTTTGCGCACATCTCAGTGCCGCTGCTGGGTCCCCAGGGACCGATTGGTTATCAGCACAATTTTAATAGCGGTTTTCTGGTCGGCCATCAGATCTTCGTGCCCGCCGGCGCCAAACAAAAGCCCCTTGATGTTGGTTTCACAAATGGTTTCACTTTGTGGTCTTAGATTTGCACCCATTTCAATATCATTTAAGACAATCGCGGACGATACCCCGCCACGCTGAGTACCCCACGTTGCGTCCTGGCAGTGGGGCAGACGAAGTAGTTAAAGGGGATTACACCATACCATTTGGAAAGAGTTTCCTCCGCCGCAACTACTCGGACGTCACTGTCACCATGCGGCCATTATGAGCGGCTACCAATTAATAGGCGAGCCAGCTCGGCCACATTCCTCTGGCTTCGTGAGGAGATGTTCCAATCTCAAGCCCGATAAGACTTGGATCTCTCATATATGAACCTAGCAATTTTTCCTTAGAAGCGGATTGGCGTCCTCCTGTTAACCAGTCTCAGGTCTGACGGGCTTTGGTGCGTCCAAACCCTCAAGTTCTCATCCGTTTTCGGAGACGGGACTGTGAGTGCCTGGCTCCTATCAAAAAGCATAATACCCCTTATACTACACCTACCTGTCTACTATTCCTCACCTGGTCTGCCGCGTTCGATGCCAAAGTGCGTACTGACATTTTTTCTAAGGTGATTCTCACGAATGTCTCTTCCGATTTGGATACCTTCAGGATCCTCACGAACTGAAAATATTTCAACAGACTGGTACCAGTGCTACATCCTGTTGGTCCTTTTCTTTAGATGTAGCGCACCCTTTTACAGATGGCCTGCTGTGATCAATTAATGTACATAAATCGGTTTATGGACAAGCCGCGATGTATTGGAGACATCCTTGAAAATATCAGGCTCAGAAACCGACGAGAAAATGTTCGGAAAACGCATATAAGCAACACTGTTGAGTTTTACTGCTAAGATAATGACATCTGTCGGTCTAACCATGTCCAACTTCCCAATTGGTGAAGCCACCACAACGTTGTTTTGGACGTTTCCGCCCCCTCGATCCTGTCATTCTTCTGCAGTTGAATTTGCCATGATGTTCTGTTTGCAGGCACCGTTAGGTCTGTAGTCATAGTAGAGATTGCTGCGACGGTTACCACGATGGTTTTGCAAGTTTTTCGTTATGTGGAGACCTGGTCCATTAGTGGCCGTGAAGATCTCTTTGCGACTAGCGCATTCTCTACATCTGAATGCATTTGCTTCCTGCCCAACTATGCGGTCTTCGTGATCGAGGAGTAGCTAGGCATATCTTACTTGATCGCGGACAAGCCGTACACAGCTGCAGGTCCCGAATCCATACTAGACGCTGCAGTTTCCAAGGACTGAAAATCTGATCAAATATGAGCCGTATGGATCCTTGAAACCCAGTTTGAGGCTGCCAAGATAGACCATCAAATTATCGGTTACTTCGTCGCAGTCGACGACGAAGATGCCTCTGTATTTGAAGTCTTTGAAGTCTTCATAGCCCAAAATTTGCAACATTTCGACCATTTCAGTGGGTCACGGCATTAGTCCTGCATTTCCATCCGGTCAGGTAAATTTGCCCTTCGCCTTTCGAGACGTTTTGGACTAATTGCCTGTTGAAGAAGCTCCGCGTCGCCTCCATCAATTGTTTTCTAATTCGTCAACCGCCTTGCACCCACCTACCTATACAGTTCTTGGCATTGGATCCACAAAATATCTATCTTCCTCCACCAGCCCATGGGGCTGGTAGACAAGCAACAATTTCAGAAGCTCGGTACTCTTCCCAGACAGAGGCGCACCATACGGCTACCAAGCACATGCATGTCCTCATGCTCATAAAAAAGAACAATCCACAGATGGATTCGTGCGCTTCATACACTATTATGATATCGTATCCAGCTGTAATCTTTCACGATTCTTGTCCTACATGACGAATTGTTTTGGTTCACTCAACACTCGAACGGGTCTATACGCCTCGCATCACCCTACTGCTTGAAATCGACATCTGCCCCCACCCTGAAGTGGTCCGCCTACCCGATCTCGTAGCGTGAGTAAGCCTCTCACTGGCTTGTCAGGTGTCATATGGCCGTTTGTTAGTATTTCCTTCCAAACGTAGTCACGAAATTCACTGGTAGTATAACACAGTACCTCGCAAACCCTGATGACTTGACCCAAGGCACATAATGACAGGTGACCGCCAATTATGGACATCGTGTCAATTTAATCGTAACAGTAAGTAGTTAGGAATTAGAACCTTCTCTAGTATTTAAGGCCGTCGCTGCTCTGTAGCCGGCAAGAGGGGGGAGGGGGACCCGGACCTGGGCAGGGGGAGTAGAGACGAACGAGTAGACCGACAGAGGAGGACAGAGAACCAATCGACACTCCATCTCACTTGATAGCATCGCCACGAACCGATCGACGAACGAATGCCGGACAGACCATCGCAGATACCGACACTGAGGACTCGTTCGGCTGCAAGGATTGCAGTACGACCTTCGCAAAGTTCCGCACTGCTGGAGATGCCGATGAACACATCTCCAGTACAGGAGAATGTCCAGGAAATGGATCAGGGCATATCTATTGGAACATCTGCCACGATACAAGTAATGCAAGAAGAGTTGCAGAGCATGCGTGAGCTGATCGAAGCGCAACAGGCCCAGATTGAACACCTCACCAGCGAAGTTCCGCCAGCTCAAACTGCGGTACAAGAAGATGATTCAGCTGATTTTCAACAGAAAGGTACTGCGGTGAGCATTCCACCAATCGCTCCGACGAAGATACCCCAAATCAGTTCTTTCACGGGATCCCGCGATGAGCAAAACTCGACCAAAGTGAGAGCTTTCATCTACAACGTGAAGAAGGTGGGAAAGCTAGGAAAGATGACAGAGTCTAGCATGCTGGACCTTGCACACGGTTACCTAAGAGACCGGGCTGCGACATGGATGATGAACTTCGATGCAAACGATCATAAGCCGAAGACTATGTCAGACTTACAAGAAGCTATGTTTAAGGAATTTGGACCAGGTGATGAGAAGGCTAGAGCCAAGACAAGGCTCATGAAGCACAGACTGACGGATTCAGTAGATTGGTATGTATCGACGTTTCGCGACTTGGTGGAGGTCTGTCGTACACCTTCATCGGAAGCATATTTGTTTTTTTTCAATGAATTGACTGATGAGTTCAAGGAAGAATTCGCGAAAAAGTCCCCCACTGGAGAGCCTGAGAGCTTATGGGACGTTGATGAGCACGCAAGAACGCTGGAAATAGCCATGCAATGGAACAGCAAATCCACAAAACGTGCTACTGACCGCTCTAGCAAGACCAACAAGGATCGTGCACCAACTAAGAAACGAAAAACAAGAAGGAGGGTGTGACTAAAACCAAGACAAAGAACCGAGAAAAGGATGCACTGTATTGGGGACCGGCTGAGGATGGAGAGAGGAGTTTGTATTGCAAGAATGCACGCTGCTACGATTGCGGTCAGGAGTACACGCCGTCCCACACGTGTCCTGATGACTCTGGAAACGGAAAGACAACCGACGCTCACCATTCCCCAAACGAGTAATGCCGTCCCTCGAGACGGCGAATGAAGATGACACATCTCGTGAAGTGTTACTAAGGCTGTCATCACTGAATACAGCCACGGGCGAGTGCAATATGTTTTATGAATGCACCGTGAATGGACAGAGAGCAATCGGAGACCTCGACCCAGGTGCAACTCATTGTTTTATAGATGCAAGTGTGGCTAAACGACTTGGTCTTACGATGATGCGCGTAGACAAAGAAGTTGCGCTCGGCAACGGATCAATGACCACAGCGCAGTGGTAGACAATGGCCACACTGACGTTTGACAACGTCACAAGCACGGAAGAAGTTTATGTAATACCAATGAAGGGGGACATAAAGTTTGTTATTGGAAGGAAGTGGTTGCGGACACACAACCTGGATATTGACTGGCGCACAGGTTGCGTCCGAATGAAGAAATCTAATGGTTCAAAGAAGATTCTGCGCCCTCAGAATGCGAGACCAAGCAAAAACGCGATCACGTTCAAAAAGATTTCGATCAAGACAATGAAAAAGCTCGTGCGGAAACGGAAGGCAGAGCTATTTGCAGTCAGGATTCAGCCCACAAAGGACAGTATGATTGTGTCCCCTGACTTTATAGAGTTGGTGACAGAATTACAGGACGTTTTTCTGGATGAAGTACGAGACAATCTGCCACCAAAGCGGGATATTGAATTTGAGATCGACATGAAGAAGGACCAGGCCCCTCCTGTGAGGCCAGTGATCCGACTTTCTCAAGATGAGTTATTAGAACTCAAACGACAGTTGTAGGTGCTTCAATGTAAAGGACTTATCCAACCGACTAGCTCGCCGTATGGAGCCCCAGTATTTCTTGTGAAGAAGAAGGAGGGGGACCTTCGAATGGTTTGTGACTACCGGGCGTGAAACAAGATAACCGTACCAGACTCAAACCCAAAACCACTGATTTCTGAAGCGATTGATCACGTTTGTGAAGCAACGGTCTTTTCTAAGATAGACCTATTGGGGGCCTATCATCAGATGCGGATAAGAGAAGAGGACATACCGAAGACGGCGATTCGAACCCGGTATAGATCACTTGAATGGAGGGTTCTTTGCTTTGGATTGATGGACGCCCCAGCAAGTTTCTCGAGACTATTGTCCACACTATTGCGAGACTTAAATGGAGATGGTTTGGTCTTGTTTGTGGATGACGTGTTGGTCTACAGTAGGTCAAAGGAGGAACATGAAAAGCACCTGAGGCGGCTCTTTGAAATTCTAAGAGCAAACAGACTGTACGCAAAACACTCGAAATGTGTAATTGGAGTTAGCCAAGTCGACGTTCTTGGCTATAATGTATCAGCAGACGGCATTGCCATGCAGGATCGTTTGAGGAATGCAATTTTGGAATGGACAACACCTGTATCCGTACGAGAGGTGCAGCAGTTTACTGGCATAGCAAATTACTACAGGAAGTTTACTAAGGACTATGCCAGGATACTGCAGCCAGTGAGCGACATCGTTCGACGAAAACAGTTTGAATGGGAGGATGAACAACAGAAGGCGTTTGAAAAACTGAAAATTGCCCTCACATCCGCACCCGTATTGGCTCACCCATTGTCAGAGAAGGAATTTGTACTATCCACTGAGGCATCGAAGTACGCTGTTGGTGCTACGTTTGAGCAGGACGGCCGACCATTCGCATACCTCTCACACAGACTGTCCACAGCGGAAACAAACTGGGACACAGGCGATCAAGAATTACTGGCTTTCATGATCGCACTTCGCGAATGGCACATTTCCGTGAAGGTAAGGAAGTTTACTTTCAAGACAGACCACGAACGAACCAAGTACTCGCAGACAAAGGCCCGACTCTCCGGCCGACAAGCTCGATGGCTTGACGTCTTGCAGTCATACGAGTATAAGACCGAACACGTACCAGGTACACAACATATCGTCGCCGACGCCCTAAGCAGGAGACCGGATCAACAGCCTGCTTTGCGGCGAATCGAGGTGATGAACGACAAATTGCTGCAACGATTCAAGATAGGTTATGAACAGGACGATTTTGCTAAACAGATGATTCATTTACCGGACAAACAAGTTGATAGAAGCAACAGAGTTACCCATCAAGCGTCTAACTTTGAATTCAAAGACGAATACCTACTGTGGAGGGTTACTGGCAGTACTAGACTGTATGTTCCCGACAATCAGACACTGCGTATTGACATGATTGAGCAATTCCATGTCCCCGCTCACTTTGAAACTGAGAAGAATTACGCAAGGATGGCGCGGCATGTCTATAGGCCTGGCATGTACAACGATTCGGAGAAGTTCTGTTCCGCATTTCATGATTGTCAAGTGAACAAGGTTCCGAACATAGGACCTCAAGGGAAGCTACAGTCTCATGAGATACCAGCAACGGTATGGGATGTCAGAACCATGGACTTTCTGACTGGACTACCACGCTGTAGTGCTGGATTCGACTCTGTGTTCGTCATAGTTGAGAAACTTTCGAAGGGGGGGATATTTATTCCTACGACGAAGGAAGTGACAGCCGCTGGAGCCGCTCAATTACTGCAGGACGAGGTCTTCAGCAAGAACGGAATACCTGTCAAGATGATATCCGATGGAGACCCGAAGTTTAAGTCAAACTTCTGGAAAAGCTTGGCTTAGCTTTTAAACGTCAACCTCAACGTATCCACTAGTGATCACCCTCAGACGGACGGACAATCTGAAGTGATGCTCAAAGATTTGAGTAACATGATCCGAAAGACCATCCAATAAGAAGCAGAAAGCTGGCATGAGATACTTTCCAGAATGGAGTTTGAGTACAAATCTTCGAAAAAAGCGAGTACGGGACTTACACCGCTCGAAGTTGATCTGAAAAGGATCCTACTCAACCCAGTGACAAGAAAACTCGAAGCATGTGGTGTTAAATCTGAAAGCGCAGCGGAGTTGGTGGATAAGAGAAATGCCTTTCGTGCTTTAGCCCGGGACAATCTAGCTGTCGCGCAGGTAAGACAGCAACGTTATGCAAATCTCAAGCAAAAAGAGATCACATTTAAAAAAGGGGATTTGGTTTTGTTGCGAAGCGAAGACTTGAGTGCCTTCAGCAGAGCTGATCTACCTGCAAAGTGAAGAACCAAGTATCTTGGTCCACTTAAAATAATCTCAATCATGGGACCGGTGATTTACCGCGTCGAGCTTCCACCTTCGATGAAAAGGGCTCACAACGTTTTTCATGTTTCAGAACTACGCAGGTACAAGAAACCGCTTGGACGCAAGGGGCCATTGTCAGTAGTTATCGACGCAGATGAAACTGTAGAGCAGGAAATGTTTGCGATTCTCGACAAGAAGCGGGAGAACCGTCGCGTATACTACTTGTTACAGTTTGCAGACGACCCTGTTTTGGAAACTGTATGGATCACCAGAGGCGAACTGAAGAACTGCATGGACTTGGTTAAAGAGTATGAGAGTTCGACGAGGACGTCGAATTTAAAAAAATGGTGAGTATAACACAGTACATCGCAAACCCTGAGGACTTGACCCAAGGCACATAATGACAGGTGACCGCCAATTATGGACATCGTGTCAATTTAATCGTAACAGTAAGTAGTTAGGAATTAGAACCTTCTCTATTATTTAAGGCCGTCGCTGCTCCGCAGCCGGCAAGAGGGGGGAGGGGGACCCGGACCTGGGCAGGGGGAGTAAAGACGAACGACTCGACTGACAGAGGAGGTCTGAGAACCGATCGACACTCTGTTCCAGGTAGCCTCATTTCTGTGATTTCTTGCGTATATATTTCTATTTAATTGTTCCATTATTCTCTCTTTTTCTCTCTTTTTGGATTTTTACGTTCCCCATATGTGTGAAATAATCTCCCTCCACTTCTAAGTCTAGCTTTTTCACATAGACGCTAGACGCACGAAATCTTGGCCGCCGGTTGTACCGATGCAAATAATAGAGAAGAATGTTTTGCGGTGCGTGAGGCGAGAGCTCTAATGTATCTCGTGGGGAATCATATTCTTAAAACGGTACGCAAAAACCAATGCCATTTGTGTTTTGCTTATTTTCCATAGAGGGTTTTACATCCGCTGGGATGGTTTGGAATTGCGGATGCGCTTTTAGGTTATCCACCATTTGGTTACGACTTCCTGAATTGTTTTTATCATGGTCTCCTCCTGTCTAGAACACTGGTGCGATACTGATTTACAATTGAGGACGCGGAGCGTCTGAGACTCGATCAACCGGTACGGTATTCTCAGTAAGTCGTTGCCGAGATGGTCACCGTCGATTCATCACATTGCATATCCACGAAATTTGCAGTTCACTTCGGTAGCATTTTGGGCTTCAGCAGCTCATCCACCAACTGATCTTGGCAATCTCTTCCCGCAATCAGTCATACATTAACGAAGGGTACGGCCACATGGACGAAGTCTGCGGGCTTAAATATGGTCTTACACTTCACTTTCCGGCCGTGATCTGACTTATACAGTTTACACTCAATCGTCATCTGTCCGGTGACAGTCATAAAGCTGTTCAAAAGACCTTGGAGAATAGAGTTTTTCCACCAAACGGATGTTTGAGTTTCATCTGTCTGTTAGTTCGTCCGACCATTGATTACAATTGTTCCAGTAAAATAATGAGCAAGAACCAGATCGTAGACAGTTAGCTCTATAGCTTGGTGTATCTGTAGGCTGTGGGAGTTCAAAAGAAAAGCAAATAGGCCTATAGGAAACGTTTTTTGTTCCGCTACATGATGCGAGAGGCTTGCCACAAGCGTTTTGTTACGTCGTTCTACTTCAATATTGGTCTAGAAATGACACAGAGTCGTAAAATAGAGCTTCCGATCCAGCAGGACACACAACAATATGAAGGAGAGATAAAAAACATTTATATCGTTTTTTTATGAGGAGAAAAAGAGATTACCCATGTAAATAGACCACGATGATGGGGAGTAATTCTGCTAAGACGGTTCATGTGGTACTCTTCAGCAGAATAGTTTGGTTCACATTAGATAGGCTCTCAGTGATGCCCAACATGTGCTCATACATTTTAGAAGTTTCTGGAAGTGGTCCTTGGAAGTCGATCGCGACAAACTCCAGTGGGTTTCACCCAGAAAAAAACTTTAAGTTCTTCCAATGTTTCAGAACTTTACCTTGATTTTCTACACACGAATATCAGTTGGCCAAAAAAGTATGTAATTCTTGAGCGAAAAAGGGCCGGTAGAACGTTCTCTCCTAGTCCAAATACATGCGTGCACCACTGCATGGTTCGAATGTACAGAAGCCAGTGCTATATGCAGTACTCGTTGGTGTGATAAGTTGGAACTAACTTCTGCAGCATACCATCAAGAGTCGCAATCTTCACTTAATTAAATCTCATGGTTGTACTCAACCTCAGTTTCTTTCTGACCTCTCTATCGGATAAATGCTTTGCATCAACTACCGATGACCTTCTTCTTTATAATTCTCCTACTTATTGGGCTCCGATAGGTCTTCTGCTAATGATAACACGAGTACAGTATTATTTTTGTCATTTTCTTCCTTAAAATGGCTACTGTGGAAACTGTACCCTAATGCACCTCTTCATTCCCAACTGGTGGCACCAAAATAATTTTTTTGTCATTTAAACATTTATGTTCAAGGTTTTCGAGTGGCAGTCATGGCTGCAATTCAACTACATTTTATTTAATTCCTGTAAGGAATTACGTTTCATGCTAGAAATCCGAGTGGCATGGTCTCCATCATTCCACTCGGGTCTAGGCATCAACAAGACCAAGAATTCACCTCAGGCAATTGTGGTCTGTACAACGGGTGAAAGTAATCACATAAAGGTAGGGCCTGAGAATTAGGACGGTCCACAATACGGGAAAGCATTCCTTATCTGAAGCCGTATAGTTATGCTCCGCGGTTTTTTTAGCTCTTCTTTAGAACCCAACTTGCAACCGGTTTTTTTCTGCCAGCTCTTGCAAATATGCCGTCCTCCTGAGCTAGACCAATCCATTATCGGTTTAACGAGAAGCACAGCCTCAAGACACAGAACATCCTTTACTTCTTCTCCTTCTATGTAGCCATAGCCCTCCGGCTGGCCATGATGACGAGTGTCGGTGTCTACGTGCTCGAGCGTAGGCAATGACCGCGAGCTGAACGAGAGCTAATGACGCGCGCACGCGGTAGAATACAACAGGCACATCCCCTGGCGTCTGCTGTTGATAGTTCAAATGGTGAACTGTGCGCCCTGTGTCACAAGAGAGTATAGCGCAAATAGCTCATCTGACCTCCAATAGGTTATGGGCCCAGCTAATCGCTAGGACCCTGGGTTCGACTCCCAGAAGTGACCTGAGCCTGAGAAATTGTACAGGTGTACAGCAGTAGTGAAGATTGGCTACTGTAAGCTCGAGGTCTCGTTCTGTAGGGAAGTACAGGGCGAGGGGGCGTGTTGATAGTTCAAATGGTGAACTGTACGCCCTGTGTCACGAGAAAGTATAGCGCAAATAGCTCATCTGTTTTCCAACATCTGCCTCGTCCTCAACATTGGTCGGTGACGCGCAAGAGGTTTCTTTTATAGGATTTACCCTTTTGTTGCTTCCTCACGAAGTAACGAAGAGCAAATCGAATCGGACAGGCCCGTACGAGTCTAGTGTACGTGGGCGTCGGGTTAAGGAACCTGCACGCAAGGTTCAATCAGTTGCCTCCATGCATTCTGTACATTCTGTTAATTCCCTTAGCACAGGACAACACACAAATGCGCATCCAATCGCCGAACCAATTACGCACATTTACTATGTTACAGCAGGCTATTCTATAATTTTTTTGTTTTGTGGAGCGGTAATCTAGGCAATTGTTTTTGTAAAAATGGGGTATACATTACATAAGCAAAAATAAGAACAAATATTCGTCTTTTTCCTTGCGTTTCTTGCTTTCTGCACCGCTCTCAAATTCTAATTGTTTACATCCAATCTTCTAGGACTTACAACATGTCGCACGTATTCCACCTTCTGGCCAACGTACGTACACGTGCTCTACTTGAGACTAACTCCTGCATTTTAGAGCCGTCCAAATACTGTAGTCACATGGAGGAGGAGATCTCTGAAGGTTTGGAAGTTTATCACGATGTGGTGTTCGTAAAGCACTGCTTTTTGCCCTTTCACTCTTGTTAGGATACTTTTTAGTGCTCTCGAAAGTTCCCGGTGCGTTGAGAGAATCGAATTCCATTTTTTTGAAGCGATCAAGACCACCATATCACGTAAACGTAGTCTTCTACCTCTGTTTACCTTAGACATCTACTTGATAGTAGCCACAGTGGGGTTTATCGTGGCAAATACAATCCAGTTTTGTATGCAGTCAATTTATTTGTTGCTCCACGGTATCATCTACGTGTCCCTCAGCATCACGAAATGAATCGTTTTATGCTACAGAAAACACCTCTTTTTAGTTCTTTTTGTCTTCTGGAGCAAACTTTTTGAGCATTTTCACTCGAACCCAGCAGTATCTGCAATCTTTTTTTGCCCATGTAGTCAACATCTTGGAGATCCCCCTCTCTCTACTTTGGACGAATAAACATCTTTTGATAGGATAACAGCCCACCTCGTGAACATGTCTGCCTAGGCATTGTGCTTTTCGAGCATATGTGCAACCACACAACGAAAAGTGCTGTGTTTAGACGCCCATTACATGAATCCGATGACAATATTTTTCTTTATTCCATTATTTCTGCTGTACAGCTGGGACAGATACACAAAGCCAGCGTGAGCAGAGAATATTTTGGTTTTGTGACCCAAATTATTATGATTTAGACGATACATTGGTTCAACAATTGCGTAATTTTCTTTCAAAACAATGAAATAGTTTGCGGCTAATCTTGACAGTGATGCATATGATGAACAAACAGATTTGTGGCTCTTATTCTGTAATGCATTTTTCTGGTTAACGGTGGGACTTTGGTGTAATGTAGATGCCTATTGTGTTTTGGAAGCATTGCTGCACAATCATATTTTGCGGTCAGGATATTGATGAGGTAACTTGATTGAGGCCGCTATTTTATATTCGATATCAGCGAGATCATATTTTAAGCTCTGCATCCCACAAGTTTTTGACAAAAGGTTTGCAGAGTATTCCGCACGTGCGTTTGCCAACCTTGACGTGGCTGTCATCCATTAACTATTGCAGTGGAGCAATTATTTCAAAATGGTCCGGAATCTAGCTGTTTACCGAGATTATTCTCGCCTCTTTTCGTTCATATATTGTTAATCACCATAAAAATTGATATGTTTGCACTGAAGCATTGAAGTTTGCGTAAAACAAACAAGCACGACGGACTATTGTGGCATGCAATTCCCAGCTCGAGCTTTCACTAATCTCAACACCCCTAGCTTTGGAGCCGCAAGCTGCTGTGCGCGCTTTCTAATTAGTAAGTAGATATCGCCAACAGTAAAAGGACTGCATCACTCAATTGGTACACGCTACGCAAGAGTCAATGGCCCGCGCACAAGCCGCATAAAAGCGTGATTTGGATGCCGGTCTACAGCTTAAACGCACCTGGCGGATGGCCCTCCTTGATATTTATATTGCAAAAGGAAACCTACAAACCGGAAGCTAAGAAATGCCAAAAAACCTCGCCCGTGGAGAACGAACCATTAACGGGTATCTTGGTACAAATTGACTCAGTTTTGGTGCCCATCAATGACAACCAGGAGCCTCTGTTCCGTGATAAGGTAGCTTGAGTTCCTCCTTCCTGTACTGAGGTCGTGCTTTTCTGTCTGAGCCTGCCAGGTGCGATCTTGCGTCCGTAGCCGACCCAACATATACCGGTGATAAGACGGCTCGCCGTCTTACTGCGACCCTCGCGAGTCCTCTCCGATTTCCAGCATGTGTCAAGAGATCCACTTAATTCGTCGGATGGTCCTACTCTAACAGTTTTGGGAAACAGATGAGCTGTTTGCGCTATACTCTCTTGTGACGCAGGGCGAACAGTTCACAATTTGAACTACCAATACGCCCCCTCGCCGTGTACTTCCCTACAGAACGAGACCTCAAGCTTACAGTAACCATTTTTGACTACTGCTGTACACATGTACAATTTCTCAGGCTGAGGTCTCTTGTGGGAATTGAACCAAGGGTCCTAGCGTTTAGCTGGGTTCATAACCATTTGGAACACAGATGAGTTATTTGCGCTATACTCTCTTGTCACACAGGGCGCACAGTTCACAATTTGAACTATCAATAAACATATCAGCGCTACATATGTCCAGGTCAAACAGAAATGTATAACCACCAGGCGGTAAATTCAGGCGCCCTTAGCCACTCTGTCTGAAGGGGGTGCAGAAAATAGTACTCGTATCCTTCGTGAGGCTTGTGATCCGCTGTTGCAATGGAACGCACTTCGTGACACACGTCACGACGATGCCCTGAGGCCGTCGAATGCGGCTGAGACGCCGGAGGTGTACATTTACATGACGAAAAAAACAACCACAAAAACAAACAAGAGACCTGTATGCACCAATGAAACATCGCGCAGCCGACTCAGTCAACTGAAATGGAATGAAAACGCTAGAAATGGCCAAAACCGACGCATAGAAAGCAAACGTGCAGCCGGGAGCGTGAGAGTCACACCTGAATGTACTGCGATCGAAGGCTCGCGGTACGCATATTGCGAGTCAGTTACGAAGTGAGCACCGCAGAGTGCTGGCTGCCGCCGAGGATGCGCAAGTTGCAAACGGAACCGTGGAGCCCGAAATTTTACTTATTTCGGTGAATATCCAACCATTGCCAAGTGGCGAGTCTCGCGCGGCAGTGTACTCAGCGTTAACCATGCCAGAGAGCTCCAAGAGTGAAATGTGACGAACCCGTCAGCCAGAAAAGACACTGTTATCGAAGGAAGGGAATCACTCGTCCAATGCCGTTAAATCTTTTGGGGACTAGCTTGCTTGCACGGCCCAGCCGGGAGCGTGGATACCACTCACCTTTCAAGGTGTAGAAATACAAGCACGCGAGCCTGGATCATCACCGATTAGACGGAAAATTCGTCAGCTTGCTTTAAGTCCGTAATTACAAGAGACACCCGCCAACAACACGATACGAGACCAGGAACCTTGTGCAGAAAGCCAGGGATCGGAGAGAGAAGATGCAATAACTACAGGGCAGAGCCGGAAAGACTACACACCGGAGTATTTACTGGAATGAATCGTCAGATACTTGTACGTCGAGAATGGAGAGCTCTTGTACCGCATATGTTGGTACGGTTACGGTTCATCCGACATTACAGGGCAGTCGGTTTAACTTCTCCCATGTTCACAAGAAGTTCGCTATCAACGCACCACCGCAACTACGACTCTAGCAACAATACGTAACGTAAAAAAGGGATAGTTCGGCCGTTGAATAAGACTTCAACGGGGGGAATCAGGCGTACATTCAAAAGCTAAAGATGCTCCTATTAGTTATTTTTCGAAATTACACACCATTTTTTTTTCAGTTTGTTGGAATTCGAAGCTCCGCACCGTTAAGAGTTATAGGAACAAGTAGACGTTTTTTGAACCCGTTGTACAATTGTGAGGATATGGAATTTTCTAAAAGGTTATATAGGAGGAAATGATTTGCATTTTTAATAGTTTATGATATAGAAGATATAGATCTATATTATATAGTTAAGAAAAGGAGAACAATACATAAAAACAGTTGTAGCTCTACGTTTGACGGAATGTGAAATCTAATGCAAAGATTCAAGATAAAAAGAAAATTGCGTTTTGTTAAGTACATCAAAGCATTTTACTGCACAAATTTTATTTGCAAGTACGGTTTTTCTATCCATGATGACGTACATTTCTTGGTACGTCGTATAATAGTTTAAAGATTTGCTACAAATTTCCGTCTCCGCCATGTTCAAGAAACCTCTTTTGTGGAAGATAATGAAGGCATCGCACGCAGAAACATAAGAAAACGGCCACGTGAATTGCGAAGCAGCCCCGGAAGGATAATGAGAAGGATTCGAAAACTACTTTGGAGTCCAAGGCAACAGACAGATGCTGCAAAGGCAGTTTCCGAGCAATTACCGCATGACGGAAATTACACGTGATGTTTTGTCCATGCTCACGCCCACACTTCCAAATAAGCTCTCCTCAATCGTTTCTTCGAGTACTCCCGTACCCGGGAAACTATGCCCACCACGAGGACGCGCTACGGAGGGAACGCTGGAGGTTGCAGTCCCAGAACACTAGCAGAAGACGCCGTAGGCGGTCAAACTGGAATAGAAGTCACATCCGCACGTGTGGATGGCGCCAAGACACATACAGACTCTAAGATGAGAGTTGTTGGCTCATCTGCATTTATGACTGAACCCTGGCCTCGGTTTTGCGCTTCGAGGTTGTCATTTAAGGAAATATTCCGGTTCGTTGCAGACCATGGGATCGTTCTCCACATAAAAATAGTAAAACTCGTTGGCGTCGACTTAACCTGTGAGATGAGCAGTTGGGAAGAGTTTCAGAGCCATACGGTACTCTTTCGCTCCCTTGCGGCTAATCTTTCGACCCTGTCACGGGTCGAAATAGATGAAAACTCTCACTTGAGCTATGTTTCTTCCTAATTATGGGCCCGATTTTTCTCTACCGCCGACTTAGTATCCCCCTTGTTACAAGGATAGCTCTTTCCAGTAGACGAAATCGATGAAATCAATAAGGCCTGCGAGTTCTTTGCATTGGGCCACACCTACCACGGGGACGCCAATGTCGACATGTCAAATGGCAGCAACCCCCGCGTGTTGGGATGGACCGCAGTCTGTACAGTTCAGAGGCCTCATCCAGGAGATAAGCTCCAATGTGGACCGCCTACTCGACTATCACCAACAATCATATTCCTATTGACAGGTCCGATACCAGATATGGATCGTGGTAAGTGAGCACCGGCGGAAGTTCAATGCCACAACTCCGGCAGACTATATGTGTAACACAGGAGAGTTGGAAGAAGTCTGGCCAGGCCCACTCTCTTCTCAAGATTGGGTTTGGCTGAAGGATGCGTAAGGATCTTATGAACCTGGGCTGCCGTTTTCACAGGATTAATGCTCTTCGCGCTCTCTTGAGGCGGTCGGCACGCAGAAGGACGAGGTTGTCCTGTTTTAGGTGTAGTTCAGAGCGGTGTTGGTCGGCGTAATACTTCTTTTAGGTGACAGTGACGGCCAGGTTGTCGCAAGCCAGGGCTGTGAGCGCCTGGCGTCGAGAATTGTAGTCGATTGCGGCTTGCGCTATAGTGTTATCCAGGACCCGGGTTGCCGGTGAGTGCGGGATGTAGCCAAGACTGACTTCGAAAGGAGAAATAAGGGTGCTGCTGTGACGGGAGGAGTTGTATTTGAACTCCAGTGTTGGAAGGGCGAGATGCCAGTCGGCTGTTGCTGCTTGTATGGAGGACCATAGCATCGATGAGAGTGTCCAGATTAGATTTTCGAACAGGCCATCTATCTGGGGGTGACCAGCGGTCAAGATATTGTTCTGGATGTGCAACAGCCGCGTGAGAGAAGTGGGAAGCTATTGGAGGTCAGAGGGGCAAGGGAAAGTTGAGGGGATGCAAAGGAAGTTCGCCAGCTCTGGCTCGGAGTTTACTTGGAGGTGCTCAAGTCACAACTTATATAGTGCTACTTCGCCGCACC
>JAHNZQ020000092.1:288680-302484 GCA_019155205.2 Gracilaria vermiculophylla | reverse complement strand
AATTCCCCCGGCTCGCGACAGCGGATACCGGAGACCACCTTTAGGAATACGCGCCTTTGGAGTCACCAAAAACTCCTAACGGACGTTGTGCTTTACTACCTCGACAGGAGGGCTGACAGTACCACAGTTTTACGACGTGCAGGGACAAGACTTGAAGTTTACAGCGCGACTCGCTTCAATCCCTTGGGCCCCTGGCTGGTTTTTGTTACACTTCGTGAATCCAACAGGAGGTAAGCGCCACAAAATGACATTTTCCGTAAGCAGCAGCAATTCTCTCAATCTCCACGTTTGAGAACCGAACGAATGACCTCATTCGGGAACGTGCGGGCTGTTTGAAACGCATGAAGGTGTAAAAAAAATCTGACTGGCAAAAACAGCTTTAAATCGTAAAGTTACACAACGAAAAGCTTTCCAGCACTGCTCTTCCTAAAAAAGCGAAGCGCGCTAGGGCCACAATTGGTACTTTTCTCGAAAATACGACTCTTTATGGAATAAAACGATCTCCGGGACGCCCTGAGAAGCCTATTCCAGCATATATAAAACTAATTAAAAAAGAGTTTTGGAAAGGAAAAGCATCGTGCAAAGCAATTGGAATGAATCTCAATCTCAACGTTTCTAAATCAACTATATGGAGGCAGATAAACAGCAAAACATTATTTAAATACAAAAAATGAAAAACGTTTTTTTTCTCCAATACCATCGCAAGCGAAAGAGAGTTGACTGGTGTGCTGGAAAAGCCTTCTGAGAAAAGGAATGGGAAATTGTTATTTTAACTGATGAAAAAAAGTTCAATTTGCACGGACCAGATTGCTACAAATTTTAATGGCACGATCTTCGTAAGGAACGTCATGAGTTTTATACCTGTAATTCAGGTAGAGGCTCTGTAATAGTCTGGGCGAGCATTTCTAAGAAAGGTCTCACCGAAATTGCATTTATTGAAACGAAAATGAATGCAGAAAAATATTAAGAAGTTCTATACAGTTATTTGCTACCATTTGGGACACTCTGTAAACTGGATTTGTGCCAGATCCTTTTTATGAGACCAACCAGAGAACACATGGGGGCGTCTTCACCACAAGAGATCAACATTGGACGAAGAGATTGCCATGGCATAGTCTGGATTGAAATGCGATCATTGTGCTCCAGACCGGAGTCGAGATGACGCTCTGCTCAAAAAGAAATCAGAATTAGACCGAAGCAATGGACATCCACGACCTCAATTTATGGGCCAAATCTGCCTTGAAGACGGGCATCTGCAATTCTAAATTATTGCACAATAATGTATTCTTCACGTTTATTCCTTTGGCTTGTATGAGTTATGTTGACACAGACAGTTTTATACGATTGGCGAACGGCTATTTTACTATTTTCCCGTTTTTGTTTTGCCAAATCACTATTTTCCATCGTATCATTTCCAAGTAGAATAAAACACAGTCGCATTCGATATGCAGTTAAAATACACAGAAATGGTGAACATTTGCCTTCTTCTTCATGTTTGAGCAAAAGGACTCAGTATTTACGTCTGAGTTAACTTACCGACTTGATTTCTAGTTTTCTATGGTTCTTTGTATTGTCTTACAGATTCACAGACCAGAACTGCTCTGATGCCATCTGAAGGCACCAAGAGTTTTCCTATTTAGAGAAGTAACTGGATTAAATGAAGGGATATGATGCTAGCTTTGCTTATGTAACAAGACCTCCACCAATACCTTAATGAAAATGAAGAATCTCAGGAACAAGAGGATGAGGAGGAAGCAAAACCAACTCTTCTGATTACGAAGAACATAACTCCAGATGTATACCACCTTTTGGAAACGTGATTCGTCCACACGAGATATGGGCTGACCTACCTCGATATTACGGCTTGACCAGTAAGTGCGACATACAAACTTGCCAGCGTGCTTTTCGATACATCACTTTCGGGTCTTGGTCTTGTGATATTACGACGTTCTTGCAAATGAAGGCTTACACAAGCCATGCTCTTGTAGATCTCGATGTGACTATCGATGGCAATGATATGTCTGACTATGTTTTTTAAGGCTTGGAACGTTAATTTCATCTGACTGATTTTCTCTTCTTCAGGTCAACTCGAAACAATTCGGACTCTCATCGTCTGATTTCCGATATCAAAGCTTACCTCAACCCATTTTTATTCAAAACGAGGGGGTAGAAACGTCAAGAGTCAAAAAAAGCCAACGTGAGTTCCAGGTTTAAGAAGAAAAAGAAGAATACCTCACGGGGTGATTTTTGCAAGGAATACGGACACAATGCCCACTTCTGCAGCACCAATTATCATTCCAAGAAGTACAAAGGCACAAAAGATACTTAAAAGCCAAATATTCAGCTTCATACACTTTATGTTGCTAATCACGGACTACAAGGTCTTATAGATAACGTTGTCGTTGATGCAGGAGCAACTGATAATTTTTTCCATAACCCGAAGAGGTTTGTTGGATACATCCTACCATAATTCGGTTTTCTTTAATGTGCCGCAGGAAATCTTTCTTTCACAGGAATTGGAACGCTTTGCCTTAAGACAAAGGAAACAATAAGAATCTTCAATAACGTCTTGCTCTTCCCTGAACTTATTGTCAATCTTGTCTCACTAATTAAGCTCAAAGAAAAAGAGTTTCGATATTTCTCCGAGAACGGCATTCGAAGCCTCAAACTAGGATCGAGGGTTCTCGGACATCTCAAGATCTTCTCACATCTCATGATATTAGAGCTTCTTTATAATCCATGTGCATTGTCCACAAAAAGTGGAAGTGCAACGCTCTCTAGTGAGGTTTTGTCCATGGCACTTTGCCCGCTCACCGGATTCCGGTTGGGGCGTAAATATGAAACGGTTAATGTCGCGGGCGCGTTTCATGTTCATTTGCGCGGTCGATTCCAGAATAACCGACGTGGCGCTTGTGGCGTGACGTGACACGTGCGCGGCAGTCGCGCGCAGCCCAGTGACTGCAATATGGGCACCGGCTGGCACCTGTCTTGCACGATTAATATAGTATTCTCGCTATTTTATTTATTTAGTTATTTCGTCCATTTCGGCCCAGAGCTACAGTACTCAGCGCGATGGTGCTTCAGCCCTTGCGCCTGGTAAGCCAACGAAAGCGGGATTTTCGGTCTGAACTTGCCGCCCACGCAGGGTAACCATCTCAAGGGGGAAATTTTACAAAGGAAGAAAATACACAAATCGTCAGAGCCACACATTCTTTAGTTCTCACTAGTCTATAGGTTCGAGTTAAAAAGTTATTTACCTTCTGTTCAACTCTCAGCAATTTTAACGGCATTTTCACTATGATATTCGAGACGCCCCTAAAGTGCCGGAGTCCATGCGGCAGTAGACAGATCGCCAAAAGAAAAGCATCGTAAAACAGGAGAAGAACAAAGTTTGCTCCCATTAGTGCTTTAGAGCTTCTCAAGAAGCATCACAAAGTTGTCAACGTAGCAAGAATATGTGGTTTATCTACATTCATTTTTTATTTGCTCCGCAGAGCGAGGAAGATAAATAACAATATATGGCTTATTAAGCTTCTGATTCCTATCGTGTACCACCCTGAACGACCTGCAATCTTTAACGCCACTGAAAAAAAGGGGTTTCAAAAGAATAGAACACGCAAAAGAAAGAGATTTTGCGTTCGACGTGAACCATACTAGGCATTACATGAAGGAGATGACGATAAATGGGCGCAAAAAGTACAAAAACAAACTTCCTAGCGTGGAGAAAGATCGATTTTTTGACAAAAATAAACGCCACAAGAAACCCGTCCCGCTCGTTGCTTTCTTTAGGAAGCCGCGCTACTTCGGGCACCTGTTCCTAATGTTTGAAAAAGCAATGGCAATTCGTGTAGAGAACCCACCGTTATTCTCACCAATCGTGTGTTAATGGGTGATAATACAAACAGGAGCGCCATTGTGAAGAACTGTGGCAGCCTTGGGAGCAACAGCGAGACAAAAGGAAAACGCAAACGCCCTAAATAGTATGGAGTTGAACAGAACCTATGTAGATATGCGGATGACGGTATTTCAATGCTGGAGGCCTGAAAGGGTCGTCAAGGTGTTCTAAAATGTAACAGCTAAGAAAATGAGTCGGTGACAAACGCCGCGGACACGATCCTGGGTTTGGCACGGGGTTTCTGAGTTCTGTGGCTGAGGCGGGTGGGCGTCCGGGGTTTGTAAAATTACTCCCATTGCCCATTTTGAGAACCCAGATTAAAAACGCCTCAGGTAAAATCTGTTTGTTTTGCGGTCTAAATCAAGATTTCTGCGCTCGAAATTTTTGGAGAATATCCCCCTTGAGTTGGGTACTCTCACCATCTTGGAGAAGAAAGCCATGGAATTTTGAAATCAACCGCCCGTGACGCAAAGGATCATGGTCTGGACAATTCTTCCCTTCATTCACATTCATTCCCGTAGGAGACTATCCCCACCGGACCTCCGGTTTACCTCCTTTGGACTACTTCCGGCTCTCGCTCAACGCGGCTCGCCCATAACCCGCGCGGCCCAATATATTACCCGGCCGAGCCGAGATAGCCCGACATATTACAGGGAAATCACACCGGACATTACGGGAACTGCCTCAATCACAGGACTTCCCGGATTTCCGTTTTCTCCATTTCTCTTTCTCCTACACCCATTGCGACGGCTTGGGGCCGGTGTTACGCTCGGCTCATGTACCTCGCCAGAGAAAGGCTCTGCCCCTGAACCACCTCGCGCGAGGAGGGTTCCAAAATCCTTTGCCGTAATTTCGCCTTTCGGTTATTGCACTACAAAGTGAGCTTTCGACTTAGAAGCAAAGATCCACTGGCAGACCTCCTGGAGCCAAGCCGGTTACGACCCGAGACCCCTCTCAAGAAGAGAATAAGGAGCGCCATGTGGTGCTCTCGAGGCAACTGGTGCGCACCAGGTGGACCGTGGAACGCTGACGGCTGAGCTGGATGCCTCATCACCCGGAGCCGAGCCATCAAAAGCCATTTTGATGGTGTGATTGCCGCCGACGTGGGTGGACAAGGCTTACGTGGTTCGTTTGGAAGATCGGATCCGCACCCTGCCGCTAACCCAGGCAACCCTGGCTGAAGAACTGGAGCCACGCCGAAGGCACTCGGAGAGTCTCTCTATGAATGTCACCGAGAAGCTCCGCGTGATTCGGTCTGATTTCAATGCAATCCTCGAAGGTTTTGCCTTTCCGGGGTCTTCGTCGAGGGCTTGGGTGATCGTGTAGTACAGTGGATCCTAAGGTGATCTTATGGTGTGGCTTTACGACATGATATTCTTGAGGAGGGTTCGCATGTTTCTAACTGAGCGACGCGGTGCATAGCGCGGCCCACGTGCGCTACAGTATCCTTCAAGAACGGTAGAATGTAGACTTATATTATTTAATTGGAGGGGGTAATTACTAAAGTAGTAAGACCTGCCAAGGCGGGCTCCCTGCGGGATACTTAACCTACCGGTCAAGCTCCACCTCCAAGGTAGTACACCAAACACTCTTGATTCTACATCTTTTTTTCCGGTTCGAGACTCTTGTCAAACCTCCTTAGGTTTCTAAGGGGTTTCTAAGCCACCGATCCCCAGGTGGCCTTGTAGTAGCGCCTGCAGGAGCATTGTCCGCCCAGTGGACCATTTTTTCTGCTTGGTGTATGCGGATTCCCTTTCATAAATTCCCCGGCTTGCGATAGCGATTGACGGAGATCACCTTTAGGAACCCGCACCTTTGAAGTCAACAAAAACTCCTAATGGACGTCGTGCACTGCCACTTCGAAATGAGAACCGACGGTACTTCAACTGGTCTCCCGACTTAGAATGTCAGTTTTCAAAAGGAATCGCAAGTTTCCCGACAGAATAGCGTTTATAGTTTGCAGCGATCGGAACCCAACACTGGAATGCTTCCTTAAGAGGATTCGAAAGTGCAAGGAAATCACCCACGACCTCCTCCAATATGGAACCCTCAAAAAACCCAATGGAAACCTCCCTACAAGACCCTCAAACCACCGACTCCGTTTGTGGGCGCAGCACGCGCAGCGCTCATCAAGAGATGGCCGTCAGACTGGAGAGTTCCGAAAGTCTTCTTAGGAATCTTGGCTCCTCTGTGGAGCGTTCCAGCAATCATCTTAGAAGATTTCACGATAAGAGGCAAGCAGAACCCTCCGCGTAACCTCTAGAGATCGCCAACGTGGAGGTTTAGCAACCGCACACGGCATCGCAGCCGCCACCAAAAGAGATGCAAGGATGGAAACACCCAGGGGCTAACTCTCTCTTGGAGTCCATGGCCCCGCGTCTTACGTATTGGCTCACAAAGGAGCTGGTCGAACGAATTCTTGCAGGTGTTAAGGCCCATTTCGGAGCATGCCACCACGCCCTTGTGGAGGATATCGCAACGGTGAGCGCTCACTGTGGTGTGAATGCCTTGCTGGATTTGGACTCCTTCATCGCAATGATCTCAGATGATATCCGTACCGAGGTTCGTTTCCGAACCAGGCAGCTGCTCCCCGCAGTGGCGTTTTAAATGATTTTTCCGTAAAGGAGAGGTTTTCTCTATCCACGACGAAGGTTTCCCCGGTCACAGAAGGACAGGATAATGCCGCCTCCTACGCCAGAGGAGAAAAGGATACTGCCGTAGGGAAACGGTAACACCTCAGGAATATTGCTATACACCGTCTGGATCTGTCATCTCACGTAGGAGAACAGGATACCGGTCGCGAAGTACTTCATCTAAGGGGAGAAAGACAGGATACTTCTCGGGTAAATTGCGATGGCGAGGATATCGTCAGGAACCTAAACATCCTAAAGAAAAGACGCCGCATGAAACGGAAGGAGAAGAGCAGAAAGCGATACACCGATTCGGAGAGGACCTCAGACTCTGATTCCGTAGACACCTCCAGCGAAGAGGACAGCATACTTCCCAAGGACAAAAGCAGAAGGCTTGGGAAGGTCGTCCTGCTTAACGACCTCTCCGCCAAAGTGCTGTATTGTGACACATACAGGGTGAATAATTGCTCCACTCTCTACAAAGCGTCAGTCACTAAACCACTCACGAAGGTCCAGAACTGGGTAGATATTCAGATGAAAAACCACTCCTTCCCAGCCGAAAACCTCACCTCAGTGTTGAAGTTTCTCTCATACTTCCATTTAGCCGGTATTATCAATGGTTTCCATGATGGTGCTGCTGTCTAGTGCTTTCAGGTTTATCACACAGGTCAAGCGCACTCGCTGGTGCAGCCGCGCCTCATGAAAAAGATCACCGTTTTGCAAGACCCTGGAAAAGAGATATTGAATACATACCCGAAGGTGGTGAATGTCCTCCTCAAAAGGTACGCAGCGGACGAGGTGATAGCCGATTCTGACGCTGAAGTCATCTCCTATAGGAGGAACACGTAAATGACCGAGAAGGATTTGTCGCAAAACCTTTACACGAAGGCTCCACGGTGTGGGGAAGTGTACTTCGAACGGTGGTTGAAGTCGCTGTTTGTCGAGAGTCTTCTTCCCTCTATCCGCGCTAGGGTGCGTAATCACCTGACAACGCACCCGAAGACCACTAATATGGAGCCAGCAAGCTTTGCAGAATCCTTTGAGAATACCCTGTGTTCCGCTAGCCACAGCCACGCTCCACTTTCGGACAAACAGACGGCCTTAAGGAACCACCGGACATTCGCCCTGATGTTGGACTCCAACACCTTAGAGGAGGTCGACGTGCTCACGCTCGAGGAAAAGCAAGAGGCCCGTCCTCTCATATACGTCTCAGTTCAAGGATCATTATCTAGGACGAGAAATTCCTAGTCTCTTACCTTGTACGACTCAATACGATCTTACAAGAGTGTCTGATTCGCGAATCCTCGATGCTACCCACCGCTTTTCACGATTTGCTTGTCTCGTGAGCCAGTAGAATGTACTACTCTCAGTGCGATAATGAAGGCTGCCATCCTGCTCGAACGGGAGAAGAACTTTCAGGACCTAAAGGACACACGAAGGGAGAGCGGAAATTATCGAACCGTGAAACAATATATCTGCTACTCTCAAAAAAATACGGTTACCGTGCTCTGGATGGAGTGCAGCCTATTACACTGGCACTTGCGCCTACAGTGCGGTGACCAGCATCCAAACCGGTTCCATGCCTGAAGAACAAGGCGCATCTCAATCCGGTACCGCAGCAGCAGCCCCCTACTAGAACTCAGCTCCCCTGTAACCAGGAAAAACCTCAGCGTCACGCGTAGAGGCTCCGTTTGGCTCCATACCGTTGAGCCTCGGCCCCACGGAGGTCACCTTTAAGAAAGAAGGAGAAGCCGTCTACACGGTTGACGCAAACTCGGCGTACTCCCTGATCCCATTGGAACCATGCAACACTTTTGAGGCATCTGTTTGCACATTCCACCGTGATAAGTACAAGTTTTTTGAGTCTATCGGATGCTTCCCACTCGCCTCCGTTATGGTGCAGGCTATCCTCGACACCGAAGCTGGCTCTAAACCGGTGGACGCTGACGTGCTTCCGCGGTCTGCTATCGGCTACATGGGGACTGCTAAGCTCCCCTCGTTGTGCGATGCGTCGCGTTGAGTATTAGAAATCCTCGGAGCAATAAATGTGTATCTCCGGCTGGGCTCTTTATGGGTGAGCGTTTGGTTCCTCGTGTCGACAAACTTGGCAGCACAATACATATTGGGCACTTTCTTTGTGGATCGATATGTATATACAATATACCCACGCCTGCGGAAGGTGACGTTTCACGAGGCCACTCCTGTAGATGTTGTGTTCGAATCTCCGGGACAGGACGCTAACGCCCCTCACATGGATAATCTTCAAGAGAAGACGCAGTAGAATGGGCTCCATACGATGAAGAGTATGGAATTACCCGCCAAGAGTTCGGCCGAAATTTGGGTGTAGACCTTTACATCTGGCCTTTCATTCCTACGAGGGAGTCTACATCTGAAGGCGAAGTAGCACTCCATAATGGCGATCGGCGTTATGGAAATAGTGCCAAGTATTCCCTTCAGGGTTGTGCTTGCCAACCTGGAGGAGTTTCCGTGAGGGCTCCAGAATGGATCTCTCTTCGGATTGGTACTACCCGCCCCTGCAAGACTTGCTCATCTTCCCAGTACGAACGATCTTGCAGAATGCAATGCAATCGCTACCATAGAGGCCAAAGCGGCATCAACGATCCCAGAGGAAGACAATCCTGCCACGTGGCAGGAGGAGCTCCAGATTGGCGAATATTCCAAAGAGTATCGCCATAGGATAGTGGTGATGCTATCCAACCTTGACGAAATTTCTTCCGGTTGCCTGGGTTATGATAGCCTGGCTAACCTCTGGATCCAGCTCATATCTGATGCAAAACCGGGACACCAAATCTCGCGGAGGATTGGACCCCATGCGCGCGATTTCGAACGCGATGGGGTTCACCGGATGCTAGACGATGGCGTTATTAAGCCCTCCAATTCCAATTGCGACCCATTGGTGGTGGTTTCGGAGACGTGAGATGGCCCGTTGAGGTTCTGCATTGACTATAGACGCCTTAACGAGGTGACTGCACCCGATTCGTACCTGATACCCCATAAAAATGAATGTATTGAATCCTAAGGTTATGTGTCTGTTTTCTACACGTTGGATGCCAACAGCGGCTACTGGAAAACTAAGATGGATGGCTCCGTTAAGAATAAAACAACGTTCACCTCGCACTATGAATTTTTCAGATTCCTAAAGATGACGTATGTATTGAAGAATGCACCCCTTACGTTCCAACGAGCGGTGGACATAATCCTGGCGAAGGTGAAATTGCAGGACGTCCTGGTGTATATTGCCGGTATTATTATATGCTACAGCAGCGTGGAGGATCACTTTATGCATGTGAAGCACGTGATTCAACTTCTGAAGGATGCTGGACTCACTTTGAAGCTGCATAAGTGTTTCATTTTCAAGTCCTCGGTGGATTACTTGGGGAATTTTGTGTTCCTGGGCCGCCCACAAGTTTCCACAAAAATGCAGGACCACATCAAGGAAGCCTACCCTCACAAAAACCAGAGAGAGCTCCGCTTCTTCCTGGGGTTGTGTCAATCGCATTTTGGCGCTGTTTAATCGCCTCTGCTTCTCCAGGAACTCCCCTATGGTGTTTTCATCACCATAGGGGAGTTCCTGAAGAAGCAGAGTACAGATGCGTACTGCAACGAGTGCCTCGCCACTAAGGGGAGCCGAACGTCGTCACTCGATGTTGACCGAGACGGCGTACTCGTACGCCGCGCTCCCCTGGACGGAGCTCTCCAAAAGATGGTTCCGAAGAGGCTATGGGCGAGGGTGCTGTATCTCTCGCACTATCCTCGCCTCGTCGGGCACTTTGGTGGACCGCGCCTGTATTTCACCATGAAGGGGGAGTTCTATTGGCGGAAAATGGCTTATGAAACCCTCGAAACGGTGGCGGATGGTGCTAGTTCATATTGTGGACCGTGCGCTTTGTGTCACAAGAGATTGTAGCATAAATAGCTCATCCTTTTTTCCAACAGGTTATGGGCCCAGCTAAACGCTTGGACCCTGGGTTCAGTTTCCAGAAGTGGCCTGAGCCTGAGAAATTGTACATGGGTACAGCAGTAGTCCAAATTGGTAGCCGCAAGCTTTAGATATTGTTCTGTAAGAAAAAATAGTGCTAGGGGTCAAGTTGATAGTTCCCATTGTGAACTTTGCGCCCTGTATACCATCAAAGTATTGCGGAAAAAGCTCATCTGTTACTCCAACAGCGAATTGCCACTCATGTGCTGCCGATAGAGGGATTATCTGCAGATAATGGAAGCTGCTCACTTTTTTCACCTTCAGAACCTTTTGGAGTTCGTGTTCATGGATATTTTGGAGCCTCTCCATAAGTCGGAGAGAGTCTACTGATTTATCCTTTTGATCACCGATCGGGTCTCGACGATCACGCGCACCAATCCTCTCCGGAGCACTATCGCAGCAGGAATTGCCGAAAGATTTCCGGAGAGTTGGATTTACCCATATGGAATCCCGTTGTATCTTCTTACGGACAACAAACCTCAGTTTTCAGCAAAGCTATTAAGCGCCATCTCCGGAATGCTGGGGATTAAGTAGTTGTTCACTACTGATTATCACCCCCAGACCAACGGGCAGGCGTAGACGTTTAACAAGACCATCGCCTCAAGGTTGTGACACTACGTCACGGACGAAGAGGAGGATTTAGACGCATATGTGGGCCCGCTCACGTATGCATACAATCTGCAGTTAAACCGGTCCACGGGGATTGCTCCTTCCAATCTGGTACTCTCGCGCATCCCACTTAGTGCCATATTTGTGGCACACGCCAAAACGCACCCAACGGATAGGCCAAAGGTACTAGCAGTGGCTCAAGCAAAGAAATCCATCTTAAGGCGCTATGAAGACACTCTCTCTCGCAAAAGAGAGACTCAACACCTCGCAGAGGAAAGCTGAACATGATTTCGACCGGAAGGTGAAAGAAAGCCCTCGCCCGAAGGAATACGACAAGGTTTTCCTCCACGAACCTGGGGAGACATGCGATGAACTGCCAGAAGTCACGTGTAAATTAGCGCCGAACGCCTCTGGGCCTTAAATTGTCCTGGAAATCTATGGGGGCACTGTCGCCGTTGAGGTAGACGGTGTCTGAGACGTCGTCTCCCGCGACAGGGTGACAAACATCCCGACGACCAGCCCTTCAGGAATGCCCGCCACACGACCTCAATGACTACGAGCGGAAATTCCCCCACCAACCGCCTCAGGAGCGACGACACTGTTGTATCTTGGAAACGTCATTACACCTTTCGGTGAACCATTGATGGAAGCTTCAAACGCCATCTTGACCCCTGAAGGTGATATCCTCTACGCGGTAGACCATATCTTCTCTCACCGACAGACCCCTGCAGGGATGCTTTACTGCGTCTGCTGGTACAGGTACACCTCAACGTAGGACACAGAAAAACCTCCAGGACGCATCCCGAAGAATGTCATCAGAAGATACCATGCCAATCTGGAGCGGAAGCATGTCTCTGCATAGGCGTTTCCATCTAGAAAAGGGAGAGAGGGGCCCCACCCGGAATTGTTTTTCGTCCCTGCTATCAATTCTACACCTACAGTTCTCTTGGTCGCCTCTATGACGCCATTGTCTTCTTTTCTCACTCTCCCAGGGCGGCATTTCGTTTCGCTGAGCGAGCGGGCAGGGCCCTTTTTCATTGCAATTACCGTTAAAGGAGCTTTCAATCCAACTCAAGGATCTTTTATTCTGCCGCTATCATGTAATGACTCTTATTACCGGGGTTTCTTACGCCTACAGGTTAGCGAACCGCATCGCATACTCCGCTTCCAGGCGCGCTTTCGCCGTCAGCGCTTGGCTCTCGAAGAACTCCGACAGGCTCTCCTTGATGGCAGCCATCGAGGCTCGGTTTTCCAGGGCCTTATGAAGCTCTAGGACCGAGTTATGAGCTTCGTGCAGAGCCTCTACAGGAGATGTCGGAACAGGAAGGCCCGTCACCAGGCACGCCTGCACTAACTTCTGAAAGGCGGTACCCAGAGCCCCAGAGGATAATCCGCCCGAGGTTGTGCCGGAAGCGGCAACCTTCGTCAATGGAACGACAACCACCACAGAAGGAGTCGCAAACGGTAGACTGGCTGGGATAGAGTGTTGATAGTTCAAATGGTGAACTGTGCGCCCTGTGTCACAAGAGAGTATAGCGCAAATAGCTCATCTGTTTTCCAACAGGTTATGGGTCCAGCTAAACGCTAGGACCCTGGGTTCGACTCCCAGAAGTGACCTGAGCCTGAGAAATTGTACAGGTGTACAGCAGTAGTGAAGATTGGCTACTGTAAGCTCGAGGTCTCGTTCTGTAAGGAAGTACAGGGCGAGGGGGCGTGTTGATAGTTCAAATGGTGAACTGTGCGCCCTGTGTCACAAGAGAGTATAGCGCAAATAGCTCATCTGTTTTCCAACATAGAGGGCTCCAGAGGGGTTTCTGCTGGCACTGCCACGAAGGACGGCAGGGCCAAGAATGGAGTAGGCGATACCGGAGGTGATGGCGGTACAGGAACCGGAGCGATCCTCAGGCGAGCCTCAAAAACCAGCCCCGGGACGCTTTGCAGTCGGGGTTGAACCACAGGGGCCGAATCAGCTGGGGCAAGAGTAGTCTCGTCCTCTTCCATAAGAGAAACATCGGCAACCACCGCGGGAGGGTCCGGCATTAAGGCTGAAGGCTGCATCCTGACCTCAGAAGGCGCGGCCACATCCTGAGACGGAGCCGGTAACGGAAGAGGCGTGTGAGTTGCCAGACTCTTCATCACGGGATCGTAGTCCGGGATACGGAGCCGTGGCACCTGAGCAACCCGAGAAGGGGCAAGACGGGGAACGGCTTGGAAGGATAGCCCACCATCGTCTACGTTGGAGCTCCGTACTATGGGGTGATAATTTTCTTCGCCATTGTCATACCACAGGAAGCCCGGCGTATAGTTACACGCCATCTGCAGATTGTAATCTAGCAGCGTTGTTGACTCGGAATCCCTCCACGCGGTGCCCTTGACCAGGTTCTGAATTCCGAAGGAGTGCAGAACCCAGATACTCGAGGCCGACAAGGGGAGCAAACATCCGGTGGCTGGCTGATACGAAGAATTCCAGTAGGGGCGACCGTCGTGGCACCAAGTATATGAAGTGATTGTTGGATAAGGTGCCTATGCTGTCACTGACAACTAAATGTTCCGGGGACCATGGGCTGTGTTTAATATTGACTTTGTGTGGTACACGTGTGCAGCTGTGCTATTCGGCACGTTGTTCACTACCATATGGTTTCCAGGTGTACACATTGCATACTCAGCTTA
>JAHNZQ020000092.1:271332-283111 GCA_019155205.2 Gracilaria vermiculophylla | reverse complement strand
CTCGTGTCGACCCTATCAGAGGGCTCTCTCGCTGTGCCACCTCTCATTGAGAGCAAGCTTGAACACCTTGGTGGTGCTTCCGCGACGCGGCTCGTGTCTGTGCCACGTTCGTAGTTTGCACTACACCATACAGGGCTAGGCCAAAGGCTAGGGAAGAGGAATTTTTTCAAATGGAGCGCATGCTCCGTGCCCTAGTCATAGAGCCCGCGCAATCTCCGTTGGTGTTCCCCGTGGTCCTTGCGCTTAAAGCGGATGGGACATGGAGATTTTGTGGAGATAACTGCCGGCTCCATGCCGCGACTATCCGGGATACCTACCAGATCACTCGGATGGACGAGTGCATAGACTCACTCGGTGATGCTACATTGTTCACGGCTCTCGACGCTAATCGTGGCTTGGGCAGGTACTGATCAGCTGCCTTTTCAGGAGATTTCCACCAGTCTATCTACAATCACAGGGTATGATGTAGGCAATGTTAACCTTCACGGTGTCCTTAACTCAATAACGCAGCTTCACGAGCCGACCGTAAGATATAGTGTACAGCGCGTTGAGAGAACCTAGAAATGTCTACCTCGTCCAAGGCTTGACTGTGCTTTGCTCACAAGCGTTTCTCGAAACGCGTTCCCATCAGGCCTGACCTAACCAGCAGCCAACAAGTCAGAAAGGGTTCAAGAGAATACTTGGCTCTACAGCAGATACACCTGGTCGGTAAATAGTGTGTCGTAATCTTCCGTCTTTCACCTGCACCCAATATCCACGGGCTAGCCACAACACTCTGCAAGGGTGGCTCCAACACCTGTTGCCCAGTAGATGTAGCACCACTACTGTGTCAACGGTTACCTGGCTCTCCTGCCCACAGGTTAGCCTACTGTGAACCACTCTACACATATTTCAAAAATCAGCACAGTTGATTTGCAATAAAATTTCTAATTAAGACAAGCCAACTTCCAATAAAACTGGTGTCCTTTTCACAAAAATCAGCAGTTGAAATCAAAACCAAATCCTGAAAAAGCACGACAACTGTAGAAAATTCCACACCAAAAACTACCACTTCAAAAATTTTCATGTTTATATCGGCGGTTTTTCTTCTTCAATCGGGGCGGCCACAGCGGCCGGAACGGTTGCGATGCTACCAGTGAAATGAATAGGAGTAGGTAGACGGTTGGTTCAATAAAAATTTACTTGGGTTCCTTCATCTCTTGTTATTTGAGAGCACCACACCCTTACATAGACTTTTGATTATCTCTTTTGGAAAGCTTTAGAACAAATTTGTAAGTTGTTTAGCACAGAAAGCTGAGCTGGACAACTTATAGAAACTTCTAGAGACGTCGATGAACTATCTTTTGACGTCACAATAAACAAATAAAGCGTAGCTTGCAAACAGTTTGTCACACCTATAAAGTAAGAACTTCTCTTTGTATGATAAATAAACATTTATTTTGCTGAACCACACTTTATAGAGTGTTTTGCAAACCTCGAAAATAAAACGGGGGCAGAAAATGAGAAAAAGCTTGGTTAAAGAACGAGTGGAAAGAAACAGGAAAAACTCTACAACTCTGAGAAGATTATTTCACTGCGGTACGCTGGTGCGTCGTCTTGGATGCAGGTCATTAACCAAGCAGCACGTTTTTTAATAAGACAGCCTCATACGGGGTAGTTCACTGCATTTTAAACCGTGAAATTATATATAATGTGCGTATGCGTCTCAGAAACAGGTTCGTTTCGCTCCCATCATCTGCACCACAGCCCACACATGTATTGAATCTGGACACACAGAGAAACAAATTCCATACGCTAGGAAGCCTTTCAGTTTCATTAAATGCTATCATGAGTCTGTGAAGCATTGGCTAATCCGTCCTCCTGAAACAATATTGTCAGTTTGCTGTCGCTAGTTCAGAGATTAGGCTTCCAGTGCCCGCAATTTAAGGGGTGAATCCAGCTATGGGCACAACGTCAGGGCGCATTTCAGCCCACAAGCAGCGTATGACCTCTCAGATTATGGCGGGATATTTCACTTTCAAATAGTCGCCCACATTTCTACTAAATTAGTACTTTTGACACGCAACCACGCGCCTCTACCCGGTCCTATTGCATGCGCAAGAATTAAACCTGCACTAGAACCCTCTCCTTTGATGGGTGCAAAATCAAAATCACACTCGCTGAAAGGTCACACTCAAAGGTAAATTGCACCTCCTGTCCGTGTACAATTTCAGTTTATATCAAATTTGTCGAGATAATCTTCGTCGCAGTGTGGAACAGTTTGGATTTCTTCGTGAACGTTCCAGAGTGAAGATCTCTGCTCGGAAACGGGCGAATTCTCTGAAAGAATATCATCTTGAATTGTAGGGTATTGAGTGTCTCGCGTCTATTCCGATCAAATGTCTTTTTCATACAAAACGAGAGAAATACCATCAGAAAGAGAATGACTGCAACAGCAATTCTAGCGATTGCTGCCACGGGTAATCCTTTGTTGTCTTCTTCACACTCCTTTTCACCGCCGGTATCTGATCTTCCGCCGCAGCATTGTCGATCGAAATCATCTCTGATTTCGATGGATTGCTCTGTGTACAACGGGTACGCCTCGCGGAGGATTTGTTCTTCATCATCGGAGCACGATGGAGAACCGGCGAAATCACAGTCAACCTTGTTGAATGGCTCATGTTGCGTGGTTCGCGGGTTGAAGATAGCATCAGCCGGGCATATTCGACTCGCGTTCGGACTTCCTGCAGGTATCTCACACAGAGCAAATCGCTTGGCGTCACATGGTACCACGTTCCATTTTTCGTCTACTCCACGTACGTCAATGGATACACAAGCATCTACAAGCCCCTGGTCGTGAAGTGCCCTCACTTCTGCTCCAAATGATTCGCTCGAGATGCTGAAGCCCAATGAATTTTCGTCCAGCTGCGACCCGCTCACCCATGTAAGGGAATCGCCGCGAGAGGCTTTCAGTCCGATCCAACTGCCATCAAGAGAGCTGATGCTCGCAGCAATCTTGTTCTTTCCCTCATTATCAATCACTGCCAGATCACTACTTGAGGATTTGCAGAACTGTTGAGCGTCAGTCCATGAAAGTTCATCGTCGGATCTCCAGTAGAGAGAGTTTGCCGCTAGGAAGCAAGTCCACGGCTGCCCATTTTCAACCAGGACATCTGCACAGGCTCCAGCGTACCGATCTCGAAGCTTTTGAAGCTCACAACCACCCAACACCCTGGCCTTGCACCCCCTGTTCTCGCTCGCCCACTTGTCCTTCACGGCTGAAACAGCAGTCTCTCTTCCTCTCACAGCCTCAGATACCTCGCGGATAGTGGTATCTACCTTTACGACCCCAATAGGTCGTTGGGATTGCGGGTCGTATACAGGACGGGCTATTGTAAACATTTTGCCCAACCCACTGGCATCAACGTATACATCAGAAATACATTGCTCTCTTGTTTGAGTTAGAGATGCAATATCCGTATACGCGAGAAGAGAACTATCGGGGCTTTGCTCGGATGATACTCGGCTCCAGACACCTGGGTTTGAAGACTCGCACACCAGAGAGCGAGCTACACGTTGAGCGTCGTTGTTGTTTCCTTCTGTAAACGTGACAATGGACACATTATATTCAATTTTCCGTTGGCGTTTGACCATATCCACTATCCTAGACGTACAACGGCATCCTTTGGATCCAGCTTGCGAAGAACTACACTCATCAAAACAATTTGGATCATTACCCATCAACAAGACGATGATCTTTGAGCAAGAGCTGGATTCTCTTTTTTCATATGATTCTTTTAGCATTCCAAACGCGATGGAAAGTGTAGACTCAATATGCGGCTCTCCACTCGATGGTTGCAACCGCTCTAAATCGGTCAAGAGCTTGTTCTTCACGTCGTCCGTGGCACTATAAAGTCTTTCAAAGTTACTCAAAGCCTCAGCTTTTTGGTCTACAGCAATCACAGCTACGTGATCACAGCGTTCGAGGGCTTCCAACGCATTTCTCAAAGACTTTGAGAGCTTCTTGTCGGTGGCCACGAAAGAAGTCTTGTCCAAAATAAACACCACATCTTTCAAGCCGGAAGCGGCAGCGATGTGCCACGCACGACGCATGGGAACGTATCCGCATTGCTGAATGTTGGCGCTTTGGCGTTTTCGCGCCTACCGTGGGTACAAAAACATCAGCCGCGACGAATGGAACGCATACAACCAGCCTTTGAGGTTGTGTTTGTTGAAAGAGTCGCGCAGGGAGTCGCGCGTCTTCTCCAGCGCGCAAATGTCTCTGAGAAGCTCAAGGTTTTTTACTTGAATGTGGAACTTGTCATTGCGCTTTTCGTACCGCAGCGACTGCGGCGTGAACGAGAGGAAGGGGGGTGTCGAAGTTCGACAGGCGTTTCTCAGGGCTGTAGCTGTCCGGGCAGAATCACTCTCCGATGGAAGCGAACAGAAAACTGGAGCAGCGGTAGCCGCGGCCAAAGGCGTCGTTGATGCACGTGCTTGGGAGGCAGGAGGTTTGGGCGCAGGTTTGGGAGGCCTGGCATCTCGCGGAGGGCACCAGGACCTTGGCCAGTACAACGGCGACGTCGCGGGCCGCTTCGTTCTTTTGGTCGAATAGTTTGTGGGAGTGAACGTTGGCATGGGCAACGGCTGCGACCTGGGAGAGGATGAGAAGGGCGCAACATGAGGCGATGACAAGGGGGTCACTCATGAGCGCTTGAGTGGACCGGGGTGAGAGAATGACGTATGAGAAGGCGGTGGGGATCGTCCAACGATGTGCTCTGACTGTTGAGTGTGCAAACGGTGGGATTGGAAAGGCCACGTACAAAGTTGGCGCTCGAACTCGATAACCGAGCTTGGCAGTGAGAAGACGCAGGGGGTTGGAAGGGTACAAAGGCAGCTGCTAATCTCATAGCAGGGCGCAAATGGAATTCAGGAACGTCAATTGTCAGTACGGAAATTCACGTGCATTGCGCTGCTGGACAGGCAAGGGATTATTACAGGAGTTTGGTGGTTCATCGTCAGAGATTCGGATTGGGTAGAGGTGTGTGGGAGATTGTGTAAATTATGGTGGAGGCTTCCAATAAAGTTGGAGAAACATTATAGTTGTTCATTCCGAGGGCACATCTGCTTTGTTACGTGGTACGATATAATTGTTCATGCACCGGGCATGGTGGCTGTGATTGCAGTAAGTAGGATAGAATTGTTGATGCACCGGTTAAGGTGTGAGGAGGGTTGCAGAAAAGGTGTTACAGTGAGTACAGTAGTACAGAGGAAGATAGCGAGCGTAGGAGAGCAGTCACAGGGAGGCTTACGAACGAGGAGTTTTGAAAGAAGAGTGACGAGATGATGAATGCAACAGGTGGACTGTTAGATGGTGAATGCGGTTGAAGGTATTTGTTAGAAGAGTAGGTTTGCGGCGGAATTGTGGATTGTTTGTGAGACGGGCAGCGATTGGCAGGTTTGGGGAGTGCTCAAGCCTTGGCACGTGTGGCACATCTTTTCGATGCGTCGGATGAGCTTGAGTGAGAGCTGGTGCCACGAGTGAAAAGATTGCTTCGGTCCGAAGCTCAGGAGGAGGAGGAGATGGAAGGGGGAACGGTCGGTCCCCGAGGTGCGTTTTGTCGACCACGGCGCATCTCTCGGCACTGTATAGTGTTGCTATTATTTGGCTGTGCCAACACCTCTCCAGGCACAGCGAAGGGAGAGATGCGGAGTGCGTGTGCGTACACGACTGTTGGCGAGCGTGGGAGCCATGCACCAAAGGCGGCGGGCACGGCTGCGGCTGCGGAGGCGCAAACGCGATTGTAAGGTAGATAACATACTTCAGCGAACGGAGGAGCTGCACTGGAAAGCGGATGCACGACGGGCTCTGCGGATGGTGCGGCGGCAGCGCGAAGGCGTACAGCGGAGATGGGCACGTGCGCGCGACTGGCTGGCGCGAGATCAGTACAGTAGGCTCTGCGCGGCGAATTCGGACGCGCGCAGAGGCGGCGTGGCCAATGAGCGCGGCGGGCGGCGCGGCAGCCAGCGCGGCGGCCAGCGCGGCGGCGCGGCACGCGGCGCGCACGCGCGGCAACTGCGCACGGCGTTGGCTCGCGCGCCGCGAACGCGCCATGCAGCGCGTTTCGGGCGCGCGCGAAGCACGTGGGCGCGCGGCGCTGTCTCGGCTCGCGCCGCGCACGGGCGCGCGGCGGCCATCGACGACGCGTGACGCCTCGGAGCCGCCGCCGCGTGCAGAGGGCCGCACGCGAACCGCCGCCGCGTGCGGCGGGCCGCACGCGAACCGCCGCTGGCAGCTTACATTTTGCGGTGCCGACGACGTGGAGCACGACTCCGCGCACCACTCTGCGCACCACGCTGCGCCCCACTCTGCGCCCCACTCTGCTACGCCGCGCGCCGCGCTGGCGCCGCCCCGGCGCACACCCCCCGCTGCCAGTGCACGCCGCGAATGCCTGCGCCCGCGCGCCACTATGCGCCGCCCCCCCCCCCCCCCCCTCCCCCCCAACACGCCCCTCCAATCGCCGCCGCCAGCGCCGCGCCCAGCGCGCCCGCCCCGCGCGGCCACGTCCGCTTCTCTCCCCGCGTCAGCACCAGCGCGCGTTTTCTGCCTGCCGCCGAGCACGCGCCGCAGCCCAACGCGCGTACTGCGCTCGCCACGCGCAGCCACGCGCGCACGTGAGCGGCATGTCACCTCCCCGATACGTTTGCTTACGTAATTCGCCCCCAACCCTCCCCCCAGCGCACCTTAACTAACCAGCTACCACGCTCCCGCTTCGCCTCCCCGCCACCGCCCCGCCCCGCACCACCCCGCCCCCCTCCTCTCTCCTCCGCGCCGCTGCGCCCCCACGCCCCACGTTGCCTGCACCATGGCTTCTCCTGCCGCACCAGCACCCCAGCCGCCCTCCTCACCTCCTTCTGCTTCGCCACCCCGCCACCCCACCCGCACCCTCCGTCAGTGGGCGCTCGGCAGCTTCGACTACGCCGCCCTGTGCCGCCCGCGTCTCCCCTGCGTCCGCTCCACCGCCCAGCGCCCCGCCATCTTCTTCGGCCTCAACGACCCCCTGCCGCCCATGCTGGCGCTGCTCATGGGCTTCCAGCACGCCCTCGCTATGGTGGCCGGCGTCATCACCGTCCCGCGCATCCTCGCCCTCGAGCTCAATCTCTCCCCCGCCGATCGTGCCTACCTCACCTCCTCTGCCCTCGTCGTGTCTGGCCTCATGACCCTCATCCAGATCTTCCGCTTCCGCCTCGTGCGCGGCTATTATGTCGGCACCGGCCTCATCTCCATGTCCGGAGTGTCCTTCACCTTTCTGCCCGTCGCCCAGGCCATGTTTTCCACCCTCAAGCAGTCCGGCTTCTGCGCCCCAGACGCCGCGTGCCCAAACGCCTACGGCCGCTGGCTGGGCACCGTCATGGTCGGCTCCCTCTTCGAGATCGCCGTTTCCTTCCTTCCGCACCGCGCCTTGCGCTCCGCGTTTCCGCCCGTCGTCACCGGCTCCACCGTCCTCATCCTGGGCGCCCAGCTCACGCGCACCGGCCTCAGCTACTGGGCGGGTGGCTTTGCCGTCGACGACTTTGGCGCCGCCCGCTGGATCGGCCTCGGCTTTTTCGCCTTCTCCATCATCATCGTCCTCGAGGTCTTCGGATCGCCCTTCATGCGCCACGCCCAGATCATGATTGCCTTGGTGGCGGGCGTCGTTTTGTCCGCCGCCTTGGGCCTGCTCAACACCCAGGCCATCCGCGAGGCGCCGCTCTTCACCTTCCCGCTCGTGCGCCGCTTCAAGCTGGGCTTCTTCGCCCCAGCCCTGCTGCCCGTCGTCATTGCGTTCATCGTGTCCGCCGTCGAGGCCATTGGCGACATTACCGCGTCCTGCGAACTGTCCCGCGTGCCCACGGAAGGCGAGTCCTTCGAGTCGCGCGTGCAGGGCGGCGTCCTGGCCGACGGCCTCAACTCGCTGCTGGCCGCCCTGCTCACGTCGTCGCCCACCATCACCTTCTCGCAGAACAACGCCGTCATCGCCATGACGCGCACCGCCAGCCGCTACGCCGGCGTGAGCGGCGCGCTCTGGCTCATCGCCATGGGCGTCGTGGGCAAGCTGGGCGGCGTCTTCGTCGCCCTGCCGGACGCCGTGCTGGGCGGCGTCACCACCTTCCTGTTCGCCAGCGTCGCCGTGTCGGGCGTCCGCATCCTCGCGCGCGTCGAGTGGAACCGTCGCACCCGCTTCATCCTGGCGGCCGCGCTCGGGCTCGGGCTCGGCGTGGAGCTCGTGCCGGAGGCGTTCAAGGCTTTCATCCCGCCGAGCTCCAACGCGGCCAAGTTGCATTTGCGTGAGGGTGTGCTGCTCGTGCTCAACACCGGCTACGCTATAGGCACGCTCACGGCCACCGTGCTCAACATGCTGCTTCCCGACGAGGCTGACGAAGTGTCTCCCCGCGAGTTTCTCGCCAAATGCTCTGCCGACGCCGAACTGGACACCCTGGAGTCGGGCGTGCCCACGAATGACTAAGCGTGCTTGCCGCGCGTCGCGCGCCACCGGGGCGCGTACCTATCCAGCAAGAGTTGCGCCCCGGCGATCTGTGAATGACAATAATCATGCACTGTGCGAATGCGGAGTCAACCATACGCAAGAAACGGCAGCATTTCGAGAACAGTGGCGCGTATGCATCGAGGCCATTTCGGCGGGCCCACCAGACAGCTACACCGGGGGCACCAGCTACTCCTCGCACGTTTTGGTGTCGCCGAGCCGTCGACGTCAACCTCACCGCTTTCCAGGGGCTTCTAGGCTACGCAATCTGCTAGGTTCGAAGTCGTTGACCCAGAAATGTGCTTGACGGCTTGGGGCGATCTAAATCACTACGCACCGGATTTCGACGGATGAGATTAAGGATACGGAGCCAAACACGATCCCGCCGTGATCTGAGATTGGTTTTGCCAAAACGTGGCAGTGTTGAGGGTTTCGGAATGAAAATTCATTTGCTTTTGGCAATAATTTGAACGTGGTTTTCAGTGCGAGACCTTGTAATGGTAAGGTATCTAGCTAGTAGCGGAGAAAATGTGTGCGCATCACACGGGAGATGGGATCAGCAAATCTGTTTGTAGAGCCGAGCAAGAAGTGCATGCATGCTAGTACCACATAATGATTTTCTTCGGAATGTTTCCCAACTTGGGCATCTGGCTCAACGCCATTTCCCTCCGACCCTGTTTTTCAGAGGGGAAAAGTCTCTGTTACTCTCTTCTCTCATTGGTACACATGTGTTTGCGTGAACGGATTCCCCCATCCTTGCGAGCAAAGACGGTCAAATGTGTGCGTCTTGTACACCTCTGCAAAAGAGTAGCTTCTCATCGTAAAAAGCTATTTCCATTCAAGAAGAGTTGCAAAAAAATAATCCGTTCAAACGCACTTGTCAATCAACATAAACAATTGCTCATGCTCCGTCCAAATGTAATGTTGCCAAAGGACTATTTATTGAAGGTTTAGAACCTTTCACATACCCGTCATAGACGGTGTCTTTGCATCATAAGTTAGTATCTGATTAAAGAAAAAGCGTGTGCTCTGAAGTAATTTAAAAGGCAAGTATCTATTAAACCATATTGTGGCTCCTCACCTAACGTATTTAGTTGGACTAAGCAACGAAATCTGTCAGTTTTTGCTGGAAAACATTAGGCCGCAGAATGCCCACGAACAAAAAACGAAAAGATTTCATCAAAATGAAAAACAATAAAAGATAGGTTGACTGTTTTGATCTCATATGAAATCAGGGGTCTTTCAGTTCTCTTAAACGCAGAATTATTATACAATTAACATCTTTCTTTTGATATATAATAAACGGGTATGATCAAAAAGCAATCCACAAAACAATTTTATTCATTTGTAAAAGAACAGTACTCAAAAGCATTACCTTGTGTGAAACGAAGGTCTAGTTGGGGCAAAGGAAGACAGGTGAAATAAACTCAAATGATGACTTTCCTTGATGAATAATCCTTGGTTGGGTCTTTGTGCCGCTACTTGGCATCTACGATCTCTTACATAGAGATTTATACCCCCCTAAAAGGTGGCATAATCACAGATATCAAATGTCCTAGCTAGATGCTTCTCAATTGCTCTTAACTCTTCTAGAACACTAATTAGAAACCTCTAGATGCGTTACAGCAATGCAAAATTAAATTCTACACGCAAAATAAAAACTAAAAACATAAATGCCACGCTAAATATGCCTTGCTGGCATGCGTCCAGAACAACCTAGAAAACCCTGGACTATTCTAGATTGTTACATTGTGTATTGCACTAAACGTGATTTTTTGCAAACAGATCAACATATACCGTAAATCACTTCATTCTTTTTGGCTCAACTGTGTCTTCATCAAAATGTAAGGATTGATGTTTTGCTTTTATGCTTTTTCCCGCTTTTCTCGATATTTCTTTTGTGGAAGTTTTCTCTTCCGTATAATGTCTTCTCTACCAGAATGAAGACGGTTTCTGATTTTTTATAGTGCGCCATCTGCAGCTTCAAATACCTGCCACCTGATTTGCATATTTGTTCAAAACACACAATAACAACATCCATCGTCATGATGTTTTTCTTTCAAACGAAATTTTGAATACGATACGTTAGGGTATTTCGTAAAACGTTTAAAATAATTTACCAAAATTGTTCTATCAGCAAAGATTTTCCTATCGTCAGGCTCTTCTCTACAAAAAACCCTATTTTGAAGTATCTTTTTACGTTGAGTTGCCCTTACAGGCTATTCAGGTACTTGGTGCCCGTGATAAATCGCGAGGCACATGCATGAATTATGAAAAGTGATGGGACACGTACAGCGAACCAGCGCAGGAGCGCCGGAGTTGCTCAACTGTTTTTCAATAGTTATGGGCCCAGATACAGGGGTCGCGGGTTCAAGCCCCGCCGTGGTTCAAATATGATCTTTGTACGCTGCCACTGAAAGCGCGATGCACTGTAAAGATACTCTCTGCCCGGCTGATAGCACAGCTCGAGATGGGCCGACGTCCTCAGGAAAAGAGGAGGAGTATGAAAAGTGATGGGACACGTACAGCGAACCAGCGCAGGAGCGCCGGAGTTGCTCAACTGTTTTTCAATATGAATAGTCTGTAGTTTCGAAGACGTACCCGATCTTTTCAGCTTACGAGTGGCCTGACCTAGAAGGAGAGTCTAATTAGTACCAAACATAGCTAAAGTTGTAGCAAAACGGCTATAGGTACACGATGACAAAGAGGCTTACATTAACAGAATAATAGAATGGATCCGGTTCGAAGAAGATAATGAGATCGCATAGATAGCTAGCCAATCTGCCAGTAGACTGAAGAAACTGCAACTGTCAAAGCTTTAGATGGAAGGCGTTTACTTTTACTAAGAAAGAACAATGGAGCCCTTACACCTTCCTATATATGGTGTGAGGCTCCACTACCCGCAAAATCCGTCCACATGGCTTCAGTACTGCCTTGGCATCACCAGGCAAGCTACCGACTGTAGCATGTTGGCATAAGTAAAACTTACGCTTGCTACTTAGACTACCTATTACTAAATAATGCAGTACAGTGAGCGAATAAAGTACCCTATTAGTATGGCATGCGCCGTGGCTAAAGAATGCCATGTATAATCATTAGTCAACCGTTTAAGTAAAGACTGTTTCAAAATTATAGGACACCTGGCATTTTTGTGGTACTGTCAGCCCTCCTGTCGAGGTAGTAAAGCACAACGTCCGTTAGGAGTTTTTGGTGACTCCAAAGGCGCGTATTCCTAAAGGTGGTCTCCGGTATCCGCTGTCGCGAGCCGGGGGAAT
>JAHNZQ020000092.1:239642-267286 GCA_019155205.2 Gracilaria vermiculophylla | reverse complement strand
GAGCGGAAGTTATTGAACCGCGTATCGCGACATCCGCTCCCCTCAAGGAAACTACGGTTACCGTGCTCCACCGGGAGTGCAGCCTGTCCTACTATCACAAGCACCTGCAACGCAGGTGCCGGTATCCCAGGCGGTTGCACCTCAAGGGAACACGTCGCATCGTGATCCACAACCGCATAAGCCATCCCCGCCTGGAATCCAGACCCTCTCAAACCAGGAAAACCATCAGAGCCACGTGTAGAGGCTCCGCGTGGCTCTACAACATCGAGCCTCAGCTCCACGGAGGTCGCCTTTACGAAAGAGAGAGAGGCCGTCTGCTCCGTCGATGCAGAATTGGCGGGCCCCCCAATCCCGTTGGACCCATTAGTTACCTTTGAGGATTCTGTTAGCACGCTCCGCCTTGAGAATTACAAGGTATTCGCCTCTATAAGATGTTCCCCGCTCGCCTGTACCACGGTGCGCGCTATCCTGGATATCAGAGCTGGCCCCAATCTGGTTCACGCCGACGTGCTCCCGCGGTTTGCTCTCGGCTCCTTGAGGACTGGCAAGCTCCCGACGGTACGCAATGCGTCGCGAAGAGCATTGACCAACGTCGGCGCAATTTCCTTGTACCTCCGGTTGGGCTCCTTACAGGTGAAATTGTGGTTCCTCGTGGCGACCAACTTGGCAGCACAATGCATATTGGGCACTTCCTTTGTGGATCGACATGTACGTGCAATCTACCCACGCCTGCAGAAAGTGAAGTTTCATGACGCTGCCCCTGTTGGTATTGTGTCCGCATCTCCAGGACTGGACGCAAACGCAAGTCAAGTGGGTACCCTTCCGAAGGAGACGAAGTCGAATAAGCTCCGCGAGGTGAAGAGCATTGAAATACCCGCGAGGAGTCAGGCCGAATTCTAGGTGCAGACTCTGCATCTGGCCTTTCATTACTACAGGGGAGTCCGGACCTGACGACAATGCAGCACTCCATGATGGCGAACGGTGTTATGGACGTAATACCGAACGTCCCCTTTAGGTTTGTGCTCGCTAACCTCAAGGAGTCGCCGTTATGGCTCCAGAACGGAATTGTCGTCGGACTGGCACTACCTGCCCCTGCAGAACTGGCTCACCTTCAACGAGCAGAAGACCTTGCGAACCGCGATGCTATCGCCACCGTGGAGACGGAAGCGACTTCAACGGCTCCAGAGGAAGAGAATCCTGCCACCTGGCAGGAGAAGCTCCAAATTGGCGATGATTTCGAAGGGTATCGCCACAGGATAGTGGAGATGCTATTTGCCTTTTAGAACGTGTGGTCTGGTCTTCTGGGTCAGGTCAGCCAGGCCAAGCACAGGATCCAGCTCACACCGGATTCTAAGCCAGTACATCAACTGCCGAGGAGGGCCGGACCCCACGCACGCGACTTTGAACGTGAGGAGGTCCACCGGATGCTGTAGAACGGCGTTATAGAGCCTTCTAATCGCAAATAGGCCTCCCCGGTGGTGTTTGTAAGAAAGAAAGATGGCTCCCTAAGGTTCTGTATTGACTACAGGCGCCTTAACGAGGTGACGGTACGCAATTCGTACCCGATACCCCGGATGGATGAACGTATCGACTCCTTAGGCGATGCGTCCATTTTCTCCACGCTGGATGCCAACAGCGGCTACTGGCAGATTGAGATGGACGACTGCGATAAGGACGGGACAACGTTCAACTCGCACTGTGGGATCTTCAGATTCCTAAGGATGTCATTTAGATTGAAGAATGCACCCGCTACGTTCCAACGAGCGGTGGACATTATCCTGTCAAAGGTGAAGTGCCAGTACGCCTTGGTGTATATTGATGATGTCATCATATACTCCCGCAGCGTGGACGAGCACTTCATTCATGTGAAGCACGTGCTCCAACTCCTAAAGGATGCTGGCCTCAACTTGAAGCTGGAGAAATATTTCTTTTTCAAGTCGTCGGTGGACTACCTGGGGCACGTTGTGCTTCTGGGCCGCCTACAGGTTTCCAGGAAAACTCAGAACGCCATCAAGGAAGCTCGCCCTCCCACAAACTAGACGGAGCTCCGCTCCTCCCTTGGGTTGTGTAGCGTCTTCCAGAGGTTTGTACCTAATTTCTACCGTATAGCGGCGCCGTTAAATCGCCTCTTGGAGAAGGACAAACCGACGCATTTGGCTCTCTTGACGGATGAGGAGTTTAAAGCCTTCGACACTTTGAGGAGGATACTAATAGAACCACCAATCTTGGTGCTTTCGAAGCGGCACGGCCGAATGGTGCTGGACACTGACGCCTGTAAATAACAGGTTGGATTTGCCCTCCTGCAGGAGCAACCGGAAGGTCGACTTCAACCCATCGGGTATAGGAGTCGCAGCCTCACCCCCATGGATTGGAATTATTCCACTTCGGAGCACGGGTGTCTCGCCATCGTGTGGGTGGTTTTGCTTTTACGCCCATACCTGGAAGGCGCGCGCTTCACCTTGAGGACGGACCACGCACCACTGAAGTGGGTACTGTTCTTGACGGATGCTTCCAGTCGCCTGGAAAGGTGGAGGTTACGCCTTCTGGAGTTCGAGTTTGACATCCTCTACCGTCCTGGTATAAAACACCAGGCCGCGGATGCACTCTCGCGAATCTCCACCGAGGGGGAAGATAAAACACCTTTGGAGGACAACATCCCGTGTCTGTTCATCCAGAACGCCGACGGGAAAGAAGGATCCGATGGAGAATGTTTGGAATTTCGTGAACCTGAAGGAAAGGACAGCGGACTCCCTGATGTGATGGCTCTTGTTGAGGAGGAGAAAGAAGTTCTCCCCATTACCGTAGCGGAGTTCCTGAAGGAGCAGAGTACGGATGCATACGGCAAGGAGCGCCTCGCCACTGTGGGGAGTTTGACATCATCGTTCGATGGCGACCGGGACGGCGTGCTTGTACGCCGTGCCCCTCTGGATGGAGCTCTCCAAAAGGTGATGCCGACGAAGATATGGGCGAGAGTGTTGCATCTCTTGCACTATCCTCGCCTCGCTTGGAACCCCGGTGGATCTCGGAAGTATTTCAGTATGTGGAGGGGGTCCTATTGGCCGAACATGGCTAAAGAAGCCTTCCAAACGGTCGAGGATTGCTATTCCTGTGCCGCCGCTAGGGAAAGTATACGGAAACACTGGACGCCGCTCACGCTGTTCCCACCTTCAGGACCGTTTGGATTTGTGGCCATGGACATCTTGGGTCCTCTCCCCAAGACGGAACGAGGGCATCGATTTTTCCTCGTGATCAGGGATCGCTTTTCCAAGATCACGCGTGCCATTTCCGTTCGGAGCACTACTGCAGCAGTGATTGCCGACTCCTTTCTGGAGCATTGGGTCTATCCCTACGAGATACCGTTGTACCTCCATAGGGACAATGGCCCCTAGTTCGCGGCGAAACTTTTCAGCGCCGTTTCCGGAATGCTGGGGATGAAACAGTTGTTTACAACTGTCTATCACCCCCAGACAAACGGACAGGCGGAAACTTTCAACAAAACCATCGCCTCGAGGCTGAAGTACTACGTCACGGACCACCAAAAGGATTGGGACGCATATGTGGGACCCCTCACGTATGCATAAAGCCTACAAGTGCACCGCTCCACGGGGACCGCTCCTTTCAACTTGGTGCTCTCGCACATACCGCCAAGTGCCGTCATCGTGGCAAGCGCCACGGCGCACCCGGCGGATGGGCCACAGACTTCAACAGCTGCGCAAGCCAAACGCTCCATCCTAAGGCGATATGAGAACACACTCTCTCTCGCGAAGGAGAGACTCAACACCTAGCAGAAAAGATACAAACAGGACTTCGACCGAAAGTTTATGGAAGGTCCTCACCTGAGGGAAGGCGACGATGTTTTCCTCGACAAACCTCTGACACATCCGACAAACCACCGGACGTCACGCGCAAGTTATCGCCGACCACCACAGGGCCCTAAAAAATCCTGGACACCTATAGGGATACTGTCGCCATTGAGGTGAACGGGCTTCGGGATGTCGTCTCCCGTGATAGGGTGACGAAAGTCCCAACGCCCAGCCTTCCAGGAATGCCCGCCACCCCACCTCAGAGACAACGCGCGGAGATTCCTCATCCAACCACCTCAGGCGCGACGACAGTACGGAATACTGGGAACCGCATCACCGCTCTCGGTGAACCAATCCTGGAGGCTCCCGACGCCATCCCGACCCCTGAAGGTGACATCCTCTACGCGATGGACCATATCGTCTCGCTTTGACAAACCCCTGCAGGAGTACTGTACCGCGTCCGCTGGTATGGGTACACCTCGACGGACGACACGGAAGAACCTCCGCAACATATCCCGGAGAACTATCTTAGGCGATACCACTCCAATCTGGTGCGGAAGTGCCACTCCACGTAGGCGCTTCCGTTTAGGAAAGGGGGAGGGGGCCCCCAAACGGAGATTTTTTTCGTCTTCGCCGTCTATCCCCCACCTGTAGTTATCTTTTTCGCCTCCAGGATGCTGCGCTCGCTTTTTCGCATGCTCCTACGGCGGCACTTCGTGTCGCTGAGCTCGCGCCCAAGGCCTATACATGTGTGAACTACCATTCGTGGGGCTTCTGCTACATCCGAAGGATCTTTTATTGGTCAGACTCCTCTCACCTACAGGTCAATAAACCGCGTTGAATACTCCGCTTCGAGTCGCGCTTTTGCTGTGAGCGCCTGGCTATCAAAGAATTCCGACAGGCTTTCCTTGAAGAGCGCCATCGAGGCTCGGTCTGTCCGGGCCTTATGGAGCTCTAAGACCCAAGCACGAGCCTCGCGCATAGCCTCAACAGGAGAAGCCGGAGAAGGACGGCCTGTCACCAAGCACGCCTGCACCAACTCCTGGAAGGCAGCCTCCAGAGCCCCAGAGGAGACTCCTCCCGACGGTGCACCTGATGCGGCCACCTCCGTTGACGGCGCAACAACCGCCACGGAGGGAGCTGCAGACGGCGGACCAGCTGAGACAGAAGCTCTCCCACGGAATTCGGAGGGTTCCGCAGTGAAGGACGGCAATGCCAAGGCCGGAGTCGGCGACGCCGGAGGTGACGGTGGTGAGGGAACTGGAACGCTCCGCAGGCGAGGCTGAGCAATAGGCGCAGGGAGGCTCCGCAATCGGGGTTGCACCACTGGGGCCGAAGGTACCGGGACGGGAGTAATCTCATCCTCTTCCACTGGAGACACGGCGGCGACCACTGCCGGAGCATTCGCAGCTGCGGCTGGCCGTGGAGTTATCACCTCAGGAGGTGCGCCCATATCCTGGGATGGAGCCGGTAACCGACGGGGCGCATCAAACGCCAGACTCTACATCAAGGAATCGTAGTCGGCTACTCGAAGCCGTGGCACATGAGGAACCCGAGATGGCGACAGACGGGGAAAGGCAGGGTATGCGTGCCCGTCACCGTCTCCATTCGGACTCCTTACAATTGGGTGAAACTTGTCCTTGCCGTAGTCGTACCAGAGGAAACCCGATGTGTCACTCCACGGCACCTGGAGGTTGTCATCCAACAGTGTCTCCGCTTCGGACTCGCTCCATGCGGTGCCCTAACCAGGTTTTGGATGCCAAAGGAGCGCAGGACCCGTATGATGCACGCCGATAAGGGGAGCAAGCGCCCGGCGGTCGGCTGATATGACGAGTCCCAGCAGAGGCGACCGTCGCAGCACCGGGTATAGGAAGTTACGCCTTCGTCCGCCGCTTGGAGAAACGCCATCAGAGTGCCGACCGCAAACACCGTCGAGGCGACCAGCATGACGAACCGCTCTTGGGAGTCATGTGGATCCAGAACCTCAGAGGTATGATATGCGAAGGTTATGGGCGCCCCCATGCAAAGATGTGGGGAAACCCAGTGGTCCCTCCAGGAGTCGTTCACCTTAAGGTAATACATCGGCCGTTGCCTGAAGGGCAAATCGTGGAACTCCGTGTTATGCCATCCGTAAAAGTACCCAAATGCGGCGTACGCGAGTTTCGTCCGCGAGGTGTGTCCCCCATCAATTTCGATTGAGCCAGTACATTCGGTCATATGGGGGGTCGAAGGGCAACACCGCAAAGGCGGAGCATCCATCGGCGATGCTTCCGGTTCGTCCTGCTCTCTGGTGCGATCTCTCCTTGTGGAGCAGGACCTGGAGTCGCGCCTGGATCTCTCGTTCTTCAGCGCACCTCAGATAGGGAGTGTCGTAATGTCCTACCGTGGTCGGAGCATTGTCACAATTTACTGGAGTGTGAAGCCAATGGGCGCGGTACGCGTCGACGCGGTTTCGGTTCTAGTCGTTTGACGCAATTTCCGGGACGGCGCGGAACCGCATTGCCTGCAGGTACGGCCCAAAATGGTGAATGTAGTCTTACACGGGACAGGGAGCCTCACGCCCCTATCGCGGAATGGGACAAACACCCGCGTGGCGTGATGGTCGAAGTGTTCTCCTGGACGGAACGGCGCTCCGGGCGAGGTGTGATACACCTCAGGATCGTAAGGGGGTGTCGGCGCTGGAGTAGGAGAGGACATTCCGAAGGCGTACAAAGCAGGGTAGATGGCGACCGAACGCGTTTTGGCACCTGAGGAGAGAGATCTGACACTACTCGGGGATCGATTCGAAGTTATATGCACCACCGCGGAGGGAGCCATGTCAAGCCGCCACCGTGGAATCCGAGGCGAAGCCGGACGACCGGCATCAGGCGAGTTATGTAGCACCATCGCGGGGCGCGCGCTCATATCCAACGGAGAACGACGGAAGTGCGGACGAGAGACTTATGAGTCCGGCACCTTCACGGACATCGGATGAGTGGACGCAAAAAGCTCGTGTTGCAAAAAGGAGTAACCTCGAAAGAGTCGGAGTGGCTAGCGCCTCCAGGAGGTTGGTATCCTCGCGGAACTGACCCACGCTCCGTCCACGGAAGTGCGCGCTTGCACCGTGCGCGGTACGCCGGAAGACGCGGACACCCGCGCTGCCGACTGGCGCAGCAGCACCGACAGGTGACACCAAGAAGGAGCGGATGCAGCCGGAAGAAAGAGGAACAGAGCCCACGAACGCCGTAAGGAGTGAAACGCGAGCCTGCGGCCACACGCCGCGCAGGAGTATGGAGAAGAGAAGGAAGGCCTGAAGGAGAGAACGGGCGAATCGCCGGAGGCCGTACACGCCGCAGCACCGATAGGAGCCACTCCAGGGATCAAGGAAGCGGAATATGCACCTCGAGGACGAGGTGAAATTTCGGAAAAGGGGTATGTAGTACAGTGGCTCCTACGGAAATAGGGTGGTTTGGCCTTAAGCTATAATATTCCTTAGGAGGGCTCGTATTTTATTAGCTGGGCCACGTAGTGCATAATCTCGCCTGTATGCGCTAGAGTATCCTTGAGGAACGGTAGAATTATTATTTATTTTAGTTAATTCAGGCAGGTAATCAGTACAGTAGTGAGACCTGCCGAGGCGGGCTCCTGGCTTCATATTTAACCTGCTGTGTGAGCTCCTTCTCTGCGGAAGTAAAGGCAAGCACTCTTGAGTCTTCTTCTAGTTTTCCGGTTGGAGTCTCTTGTCTATCTACGCAGGTTTCAAAGCCGCCGATCCCCAGGTCGCATCATTGCAGCGCCTGTAGGAGCATTGTCCGCCCAGTGAACCTGCCCCTCTGCTTGGTGTTTGTGGATCTCCTTTCAGAACTCCAACGGCTCGCGACAGCGTATACCAGAGACCACGTTTAGTTATACGCGCCTTTGGAGTCAACAAAAACTCCCAACATACTTTGTGCTTTACTACCTTGAGAGACGGGCTGACGGGACCACAATACCAGCCCATACCATTACATAACCGCCTCTAGAGTGTCTTGTATAAAATTCTGAACGTTATTTTCTAAGATCATGTCAGTAATACTTAAAACAATCTGGACCATCCAAGTTAAACTTTTTTTCATCAGAAAATATTACGGTGTTCCATTCGTTTTTCCAGTGCGCCATGTTTACACACCAAACAACTCTTTTCTGCTTATGATTTTCTTCCAGAAAGAAGTTTTTCCTCATCCTTTTATACTTGAACAAATTTCTCTTCTTAATTTCCCTCCGTATTGTTGCTTTCGATACGTTGAGGTTTACGTTTTTTGCAAAATTATTACACGGAACTTTTCCTCGACACAGTTCCCGCTTGATACCGCGCTTGTCTGCTGGACTGAGATGATTGGAACGCCCTGTATATTTTTTTCCTCCATAATTTGCTGGGCTTTTAAGAAACCGGAGAATTATGGCAGGATGACGCCTCAAATATCGGCCAATTTCGGCATATGATTTACAGTTAGCTTTCAATTGTACAATTTCAAGCTGTTCGGAGCGCGAAAGAGGTGATCCTTGAGCCATATTGATGGATGTTGATGATATATTGTTATGATTATGAAACGATTTTTACTTATACGCTCTGCAAAAGGCACACTACAGTACTATTTTTGCGCGTTTTTTCGGCGTGATATGATTTTGAAACGCACTGTACTTCCCCCAGAGGTGGAGCTCGACCGCCAGATTAAGTACCGTGCCGGGAGCCTTCCTTGATAGATCTCACTACTGTACTAATTACCAGCAACAATTAAAGAAAATATATCTAAATTTTACAAATTCTCAAGGACAGTATCACCTTAGGATCCACTGTACTACATATCCCCCTTCCTAAATTGTACCACGTCCCCGAGTTGTATCTTATCTCATTTCGATCCTCAAGTGGTTCCTAATGGTTGTGACATCATAACGGTCTTCCCCCAATGCGACAACTCCCGCCTTCTAGGGTATTCTCTTCAACTCCCAAGTCTTCGTGTGGCGGACCGACTGCGGGCTCGCGTATCTACTTTGAGACGTTTTTGAGAGTCCCTCTCTCTTCTTGACCCAGCCTCATCTGCTCCTTCTTGGCGTACCCTGCTGGTGCTACAGCGCCGTTTGCCGGTGTTCTCTTCCGCGCAACCCGAGTGTTGTTCGTACGGCGTAGGCGTTCTGCGTTCGCGGCTGGGGCGTGGGCCTGTCTGGCCTGTTCGACAGTGACTCCTTGTGGTGGCGTCCCGCCGATCCTCTCCATGGCGCTCGACGCTCCGTCTCTCTCAAAAATCCCTTTCGGAAACGCCCGAGTCGTCGCGTCCGCTCGTTCATCCCCAGTGGAGGTGTCTTAACACATAATCTTCTCTCCTGCACTACCGTTGGTCTCCGCTGGACATGAACTCGCTCCTTGCCATGCTACTCATTTCCTTCCGTGCGGCCCCTTGTCCCTCTTCTCCGCGTATTCTGTTATGGAGTCGTGACAGGGCTCTATCCTCTGTCCGGCGTACATTGGCGGGCCGATCCCCCACCGGCTTTCCGTCGATCTCCTTTGCTGCTACTATTTATTCAGTCTCCGTCCTTCCAACTACGTCCACCTTCGGGATGACTTCCCTGGCCCAGGCTCCACCGTCTCCGTCCGATCCTGAAGTGTATCAAACCTCCACCGATGCGCCCCTCCGCTCAGGGGATCTTTTCGACCATCGTGACACACGGGTCTTTGTGCCTTTCCATGAAAGGCGCGTTAGTCTCCCTTGCTCCGTGGAAGATTACATTCACCATTTTGGATCGTACCTTCAGACACTGCGATTTCGCGCAGTACCGAAGGTGGCCTGGAACTACCAGAATCGGAACGACTAGAAGCGGAACCATGTAGACGCCGCCAGTGCCCACTGGCTCCACTTTTCGGTGCACGATGACAACGCTCCGACAAAGGTGAGACGCTGCAACATTTTTCACCTCAGGTGTGCCGAACATCGCGAGATTCAGTCTCGACTCTAACTTCTTCTGTACAGGGAAAGCGCTCATCAGCTAGCAGGGAATCTTGAAAGCATCGCCAATGGACACTCTGCCTTTGCGGTTCTGTCATTCGATCCCCCTTACGCCCACCTGTACTGACTCAATCGTAACCAATGGGGGACGCACCTTGGGGATGAGACCCGTGTGCGAAACGGCTTAGGATACTTCTATGGCTGGCACAACACCGAGTACCATGACATGCCTTCCGGACAACGGCCAAAGTACGACCTCGGGGTGAACGAGTACTGGATGGACCATTAGGTTTCCCCGCACCTCTGTTTCGCGACGCCCATCCCGTTCGCGTATCATATCTCAGAGGTTCTGGATCCACATGACTCCGTGGAACCGTTCATCATGTTGAACGTCTCGACGTAATTCGCGGTCAGCACCAAAGCGGCCTATCTCCAAGCAGCGGACGAGGGCCTCACTCCCTATACTCGGTGTCACGACGGTTGCCTGTAATATGACTCCTCGTATCAGCCAACCGCCGGATGCTTGCTCTTCTTGTTGGTGCCAATTCTCAAGATCCTCCGCTCGACAGGAATTCAGAACCTGATGAAAGGGACCCTATGGAGCGAATCCGAGGCAAACACATTGCTTAATTATAACCTCGAGGTTGTGTGAAACGATACGCCCAGGCTTTCTTTTGTATGATTCAGGAGAAGAAACGATCTATCACATTGTGAGGATCTCTAATGGAGACCATGGCGGGCGAGCCTATTGGGCCTTCTCCCGCCCGGAAACGTCTCTGGTTCTTCAAGTGCCACGGCTGTGTTTGTCTGATTATGATTCTATGGGGCGTCTGGCGATCCGTACGCCATTTCCGGCACCTGCTTCGTTGCAGAAAGTGGCTGTCCTTCCCAAGGTGGTGGCGCGGCCTCCAGCACTGATGTCTGGTGTGATTTCTTTAGCAGAGGACGTGAATAATCCCTTCCCGGCTGCTTTGGCCTCGGTGGCGCAAACCCTTTTGAGAATCGCCCCAGTTCTAGTTATCCAGCCTGGCCTGCGGAGCCTCTTGGCTCCTGTGCCAGCGTTACCTCTCGTGCTGGGTGCCCCGCCCTTGTTCTTGCCGTTATATACGGCTGTGCTTGCTTCATATCCTCGGGAGCCTACCGTTCCGACTGGTCCGCCGTCCGCGACTCTTCCTGTTTAGGCTGTAATGCCGCCGGCAGGGATTGTCGCTTCCGGCGGATCTCCGGTCGAGTCGTCCTCCGGGGCTCTCGGTACTGCCTTTCAGAAGTTGGTGCAAGCGTATCTGGTGTTGGGTTGCCCTGCGCTTGCGTCTTCTGTGCAGGTCCTGCGAGAAGCTCCTGACTGGGTCCTCGAGCTTCACAGGGCACGGGCGGACCGAGCCTCGATGTCTGCCATCAAAGAGAGCCTGACGGAATTCATTGAGAGCGAACCTCTCGCAGAGAAAGCTCGCCTGGATGCAGAGTATGCGACACGGTGCGGCAAAATATAGGCGGAAACGCCCCGGCAATGAGAGTTAGATCACGTAGCGACAGAGTAAAATACCCTTGAGGTGGAGCACAGGGTCTCTGACCGGGATTGCAATACAAATTGGCCGTGCTCGAGAGCCCAACGACAAGTGATGCTGCCGCAGAAGCGCACGATGAGCGGGCAACGGCGGCTTGGAAGCCAACAAGACAACTCAAATTGAGAGGAAAATAGCAGAGAACGAAAAGCAACCCGGGCTTGAGGCCCTTCTTTCTCAGAGAACTCCAGCTGAGGGGGAGATAGGGGAGAACGAAAAGAAATCTCGGCTCAGGGCCCGTTCTCTTTTCCGAAACGGAACTTTCTATGTTGGCATGCGTTTCCGCCCCAGATTATTGTGTGATCTTTGGAATAATTTCTCCGGAACGTGACCTGGAGGTTCTTCGGTGTCGTTTTTTGACGTGTACCCGTACCAGCGGACGCAGTACAGTATTCCTGCAGGTGTCTATCTGGGAGACAAAATATGGTCTACTACATAAAGAGTATCACCGTGAGGGGTTGTAATGGCTTCTAGGGCTTCCATTAATTGTTCACCGAGAGGTATGATGGGATTTGCAGTATTCATCGGTGTCATCACTTTGGAGGAGGTTGGAGTAGGAATATCCGCGGGCGGCCCCTGAGGTGGGGTGGCAGCTGTTCCTGAAATGCCGTGTGTTGGATCCTTCGTCACCCGATTGCCAGAAATTACGTGTCGAAGCCCGTTTCCCTCTACGGCGACAGTTTCCATGTAGTTTTCAAGGCCTTATTAAGGCCCTCAGGTGCTTCGCGCAAACTTGCAGGTAACGTTCTGCAGTTCGTCGGACGTCTCCCCTGGTTTTTCAAGGAACACCTCGTTTCTTTCCCTTAGTTGAGGGCTTTACTTCACTTTCCGGTCAATATTAAGTTTATATCTCCTCTACGAGGCGTGGAGGTTCTCCTTTGCGAGGGAGAGTGCGTTCTTATAGCAACTTAAAATGGAGCGCTTTGCTTGAGCCGTTGTTGGTTGCTGAGGCTCATTTGCCGGATGCTCCGTGGCGAGCGCCGCGATAACAGTACTAGAAGGGACGCGCAAGAGCACTAGATTGAAAGGAGCGGTCCATTTGGAGCGTTGCACCTGAAATTGGTATGCAGAAGTGATTGAGATCACGTATGCGTACCGATTCTTCTGGTGATCCGTGACGAAGTGTTTTAACCTTGATGCGAGGGTTTTGTTGGACCTTTCCGTCTTTCTGATAGTCTGTGGGTGATAAGCAGTGGTAAACAACTGCTTCATCTCCAGCATTCCGGAGATAGCACTGATTATCTCCGCCGCAAACTGGGGTCCGTTGTCCGCACAGATTTGTAACGGGATCCCATTTGAGAAACCCAATTCTCAAGGAAGGTGTCGGCAATTACTGCTGTAGTGGAGCTCCGGAGGGTAATGGGGAGCGTGATTATCGAGAACAGGTCAGTGGTCACGAGGATAAATCGCCATCCTTTCTCCGACTTGGAGAGGGATCCCAAAATATCCATGGCCACGAACTCCAACAGTCCTGAAAGCGGAAACAGGGCCAGTGGCGTCTGGTGTTTGTGGACATTTATCCAATCGGTAGCACACCAGTGACTATGCGCCACCTGTTGGAAGGCCTCGTTAACCATGTGCGGCTAACCAAAACTCCCTGCTCACGATTAAATACATGCACGATCCACCGGTGTGCCCGAGAAGGCAAAGATAGTGCGAAAGACACAGCAACCTCGCCTGTAGGTTCTTCAGGACCATCCTTTGGAGAGCACCGTCCAGGGGAGTGCAGCGTACGAGTATGCCGTCTCGGTCGACATCTAATGACGACATTGGACTCCCCGCAGTGGCGAGGCAATCCTAGCAGTATACATCCCTACTCTGTTCTTTCATGAATTCCGCTATGTTGATGGGTAGAACTTCTTTCTTTTACTCGACGGGAGGCATCCCCTCCGGTAGTTTACTAATCTTGCCTTCAGTTTCACAGCGTTCCAAACATTTTCCTTTGGATCCTTCCTTTCTTTCTGCGTTCTCGATGACTAGACACGAAATAATGTCCTCCAAATGTTATTTATCGTTTTCTGTAGCAGAAATACGCAAAAGAGTGTCCTCTGTCTGGTGTTTTATACCAGATCAATAAAACATGGCAAACTCATACTCCAGGAGGCGTGGTCTCCATCCCTCCGGGCGACCAGAAGCATCCGTCAAGGACAGTATCTACTTCAATCGTACATGGTTCGTCCACAGGATGAAACACATGCCTCCCAGGTAGGGGGGTAAAAGCCCCACCGCCCATACGATTGCGGTACATACGCGCTCCGAGGTGAGATTATTATGTTCCGTCGATGAAAGCCTGCGACTCCAGTATCCTACAGGGTGAAGTCCACCTTCAGGTTTTTTCTATAAGAGGGCACATTCGAAATTATATTTACAGGCGTGTATCTCCAGCACCATTCAGCCGTGCCGCTTTGGAAGTACCAATATCGGTGGCTCTATTGGTCTCCTCTTCAGGGTGTTAAAAGCTTCAAACTCCTTGTCCGTGAAGATATCGAATTGCGTCGGCTTGGCCTTCTCCAAGAGGTGCTTTAACGGCTCCGCAGTACGGGAGAAGTTCGGGACGAACATCCGGAGAACGTTACAAAACCCCAGCAAGGAGCGGAGTTCCCTCTGGTTTGTGGGAGGGTGAGATTCGTTGATGGCGTCCTGAGTTTTTGTGGAAACCTGTAGGCGGCCCGTAAGCACGACGTACGCCAGGTAATCCACCGAGGATTTGAAAAAGAAACGTTTCTCCAGCTATAAGGTGAGTCCAGCATCCTTCAGGAGTTGGATCACGTGCTTGACATGCGCAAAATGCTCCTAAATTCTGCGGGAGTATATAATGCAATCGTCAATATACACCATATCGTGCTGCCACTTCACCCTCGACAAGATTATGTCCACCGCACGAAAGCACGAAGCGGGTGCATTCTGTAATCCAAATGGCATCATTTAGAATCTGTAAATTACACATTTGGAAGTACACGTTGTCTTATTCTTATCGGAGTCATCCATCTCAATTTGCCAGTACCCATTGTTGGCGTCCAACGTGTAGAAAACAGACGCATAACCGTAACAATAAATACATTCTCCCATATGGGATATTGGGTTCGAATCGCAGGCCGTCACCTCGTTTAGGCGTGTACAGTCAATGCAGAACCTCAAGAAGCCATCTTTCTTCATCGAAAAACCCCACCAGGGAGGCAGATTTAGAGTTTGAGGCCTCAATACCGCCGTTTTTCAGCATTTACTGGTTCTCATCGCATTTAAAATTCCGCGCATAAGGCCCGGCTCTCTTCGGGAGTTGGTGTACCGGTTTCGCATCAGGTATGTGCTGGATTCGGTGCCTAGCCGTGACCATCTGACCAAGGCGACTAGACCACATGTGCTCAAAGTTTGATAGAATTTTCACTATCCTATGGCGATACTCTTCACAATTTTTGCCAATTAAGAGCTTCTCTTGCCAAGTGGCAGGCTTCTATGTCTTTGGAGTCGTCGATGCCGCTTCGGCTTCCATGGTGACGATTTCAATTTGTTTATCGAGATCTTCCATACGATAAAGATGCGCCAGCCCTGCAGGGGCGGTTAGTGCAAGACGGATCCTTTTTAAGCGGCAAAGGCGACTCCTCCAGACAATCAAGAACGACCTTAAAAGGAATAGTCGGCAATATTTCCATGACACCACTCCCTATCATGCAGTGCTGCTTAGTCGTCAGATATAGACTCTTGTATAGAAATGAAAGGCCGAATGGAACAGATCTGCACCCAGACTTAGACCTAACTCCTCGCTGGTTTTTCGATATTCGTCACCACCCGGAGCTTATTTGACTGCAACTCCTTTGGAATATTACGCAATTGACGCGCATTGGCGTTCAGTACCGAGGATGCTGAAACAATACCTACAGGAGCGGCGTCATGACACGTCACCTACTGCAGGCGTGGGTATTTCACGTACATACCGATCCACAAAGGAAGCGCCCGCTATGCATTGTGCTGCCAATTTGGTTGCCACGGGGAACCACACCCGCACCTGTAAGGAGCTCAAACGGGGATACAAAGGTAATGCTCCGAGGATGTTTAGTGCTCGACGCGATACGTCTCTCACATTAGGAGCTTTCCAGTCCTCAAGGAGCCGAAAATAGACCGTGGGATCATGTCAGCGTGCACCAGGTATGGGCCAGCACTGGTATCGAGGATAACGCGCACCGTTATGAAGGCAGATGAGGAGCATCTTTTAGAGGCAAACGCCTTATGAGTGTCATGGTTTAGCGTATAGACAGAGATCTAAAAGGTGTCGAATAGGTCCAAAGAAATTGGAGGTTCTGCCAATTCTGCTTCGACTGTGCAGATGGCTTCCCTCCCTTTCCTAGAGGCGGCCTCCGTGGGGCCGAGAGTTGACGGTGAGGAGCCTCGTGGATCCTCTACGCGTGTGCGTACAGAGAGAATTCTAAAAGGTGTCGAATAGGTCCAAAGAAATTGGAGGTTCTGCAAATTCTGCTTCGACTGTACAGATGTCTTCCCTCCCTTTCCTAGAGGCGGCCTCCGTGGGGCCGAAAGTTGACGGTAAGAAGCCCCGTGGATCCTGTACGCGTGATCCTGAGATTCTTTCTTGTTGGAGGAGATTGGAGATTCCATAGGGGACGGCTGCTGCATTTGCGCATCGAGATGCGACGTGTTCTCCTGAGGTGCAATCAGTTAGGGTGCTATTCCTTGCGCTGGTGGCGAAAGTGCCAGTAGTACAGGCTGCATTCCAACTAGAACGCAATAACCGTAGATTCCTTGAGGGGAGCAGATACTGTAGTACAGTGCCTCCGAGGGGAGAAACGGTTATTTGGCCTCATGGTATACCATTCCTAAGGAGAGCTCGTATTTTAGTAACTGAGCCACGTGGTGCATAATTCTGCCCCCGTGCGCTACAGTATCCTTAAGGGACATTAGAGTTATTATTTATTTTAGTTAATTTATGCAGGTAGTTTGTACAGTAGTGAGATCTGCCGAGGCGGGCTCCCGGCTTGATACTTAATCTGCCGGTTGAGCTCCACCTCTGAGAAATAAAAGACAAACACCCTTGAGTCTTCATCTACTCTTCCGGTTGGAGACTCTCGTCGATCATCCTCATGTTTCAGAGCCGCAGATCCCCAGGGCGCATCATAGCAGCGCCTGTAGGAGCATTGTCCGCCCAGTGAACCTCCCCCTCTGTTTGGTGTTTGCAGATCCCTTTAAGAGTTCCCCCGGCTCGCGACAGCGGATTCTGTAGACAAGTTTTAGGAATACACGCCTTTGGAGTCAACAAAAACTCCTAACGGATGTTGTGCTTTACTACCTTGAGAGGAGGGCTGACAGTATCACACTGACGTGCACTCACTCTTTCTTTCTCCAGTAAAGCATTCAAAACATGTTCTAGTTCGGGTATGCGTATATCTGAAGGTTTTTGTGAAGATTTTTTATCTTACTATACATAAAATTCTTTTGCAGAATTGTTGCCTTGAATATATTCATTGAAGAGGTTGTCTTTATCGTCTTAAACAAGAATGAAAATTATTGCACTCGATATTAATTCATTTTTGTTCCTGTGGCCGATCCTGATCTTGCTGTGCCTGCGCTGATCAAACAGTTTGAGGCACACGTAACAATTTCGCAAACGCGGATATCCTTGAAAGCTTTCAGAGTTGGAGAAACGACGGTAACCTCGAAGGGTCATTTAGTTCTACTAGAAATCGATCGTATTCACGGTGAGTCTCCTTTGTGAATCATATTCGTGGTAGAACTGTATTGGTCTGCACCAAATGGTTTGGGTTTCCACAATAGCGGTCCAAAGTATTGATTCCCAATTAGAAGACCAAGAAATAAATAATTGTGTACGTGAATGATCGCGAGTCATCTCTCATTTCTTCTGGTGCATTTATCATATGTCCTATGTTTCATGTTACATGCACAAGGTTTATACGCTGCTTTATGTTCAAGAGATAGACTCAAGCTTTTGTCGCAACAAAAGTGTGTCATATGTCAAGTAAAACCGCAATGGATTAGTTATCTTAGTTAATTTGCTATTTGCATAACTTCTAATTCCATCATGCACGCAAACAGCTTCAGCATTTTCGGTTATGCTGAGCAGTCAACGCTTCAGATAAATTCTCATAGCCCAAATCAAAGTGCCATGTGTTCGAAAACAAAATGCGCATTGGTGCTAGTGCCAATGCTATTCAACGGCTCTCTCTTCTGTGATCGCGAAAACCAAATACAGTCGTGTTCATCGATCCCATGTTTATTCATCGTGCTGCGGAGTTCTGATCGTGGTCTCAAACAGGTTTTCAACATCAATGGGAAACTTTTTCGTCCGCTCAACTGGAATCTCGAAAGGCAGTAAGTTTTTAAATCTCAGAAGTGACCAGGCTCGAAAACTATACCGGCGCACTTGGAGAACGAATCTTTGTAGCCGTGTCGAAGGCTGATAGTAGCACAGCACTTTTTTTTCAAGGCCCTTGAGTCCGAAATACAAGTGACTGTCATGCAATATAGGCCTTTGAAACTTTTCCACATCGGGCGTTCCATTTGCGTTTGTTCGAGAACCCTCATCATAAAAAAGCAAAGTTCTGGCAAAATCATCCCACTAACACTTTCGCCAAAGAAAATAAATTCTATCATTGCAAAGACAGCATGAGATATTCATCACCACCGAAAAACGGACCAGAAATGGCCGACTCATTCGGTCACCAAGGCCATTACTCATGTCACTTTCAACTCAGACAGACGTGTTTTCTGTGGAGCTACCGCGTCATGAATCATAAGTGCTTTCTTTTCTTACGTGATTTTCATCGACATGCTATCGCTCAAACCCTGTGATTCGACTGTTACCTGATCACCAAAATCTCTCCCATCATCTGCTTGCGAGTGGTATCTCTGCGCTCAATGTTTTTTGACGCCTCCGGTGTACCACGAAAACGATGGTCTTTTCATGCTTTGGTAACTTGGGCGCAGCATGTCTGGTTCAAATGGTGCCTCAGTGCGATTATTCATGTCCACCACATTGCTCTGGTTCCCCGGTCTTGTGTTGTCACCCGTCGGCCTGTGTTCTGGTCCCTGCTTATTCCTTTTGGAAATCCATTTCCAGTTCTTAGCTGAACAGCGTCAGCTATCGATGCCTGATTCAAATCCAATTTGCATTTCTCTCCGTCCTTATTTGCACCTTTAGTTTGTTTTGTTTTTCTACTTTTCCAACGGGAAAACCAAGTTGTGCGGACAACGCTCGTATCATCTCTCTCTCGATGTGATGATAGTTTTCAGGCCTGCATTAATGACACAGAATGGGAATTTTGATACTCACTGTCAAATGATTATGGCGCCTTTTGTACATTGCGTTATGTGTATAGAAAGAATTTATGCATGGAACGTGAAGACCTTAACTTGGTCATAAAAAACGACGACTGCTACCATGACAAGGATTTTGGCTTGATGCGTACCTGAGTTTTGCATACGAAAATGCGTTCACGATCCAAACGCTCTGTTCATTTCCAAAAGATCGATGTTTTACGGACAAGACGCTGCTCTTTGCAGACCCGCGGGTATCTAGAATGTTATTCAATGCAAACAAGGATGATTTAAGCACCGTGGATATTGCACGGTTCCAAACTGAGTAGCGCTTCTATATTTGGCCCATCTGGTCTGTATCGTTTCTGAATCATGAGCCAAGCAGTCTCATCACTAAATTCAAAACAGATTTCGTGAAGATCTGGCTGCTTTGTGTTCGGATCCTGGATATAGTTTTGCTATGCGAATCAGCCGTTCCAAAGTTTGGTTTGGTTGCGGAAGGCAGTAGCAGTTTTAGTTTCGTAGCTTGTGGTTTATATGAATCAAGTCAAGTATTACTTTACGGCGACGGAAGTCCTGCTTAACGCGCTACCACTAGCTATTGCCAAGATAGGTTGGTTCACATCAATCAATGAACGGGCTTTGATGCTAATGCCAGTTTGGCGCCGGATAACATCCGGTCCGCCTAATGCGCTTATTGCACTGAATCACGAGTATTGGCTCGTTTTCTGCTTCTCGTACCATGTTAAAAGTGATTCCGGTAGAACCTGGGGTGGCGGTGAAGGCAACGATTCCTGAGCCGGATGCGACGGGACCAGAACCGGAGATTCCAGGAGGTCCGAGTCCCACACTATCTGGAGTGGAGGCGTTAGAAACGACTGCGGTGGAACACGGAGAAAAGGTTGCGTTTTCTGAGGAAGAGTGGCTGATGACGGCGACAGTTTCCTAGAATAACACGGCGGCGTCCTTTGCAGAGATTGCATTAACGCAGTGAACGACGAGCTTTGTGCAGATTATAGAGTCTGCGGAGAATTTAACGACGGTTGCCATGACTCTGACGTATGGATCTCGTTTTCGACGGTTATGTCCAAACTCGTGGTTACTAATCCACTGTTTGTACGACTGACGTTTGCTTCAGAAGACGAATTGGTCGGATTGGAATCTGTGGAATTTTCGGTATGGTCCATTGCAGAAAGGTGATCAATATGGAAGAATCTATGAGACACAAAAGAGCTACTGGTGCAAGAAAGATACGAGAGAGGCCGCGATCGCGATTGGAGAGTGGGGGCGGCGTTTAATCAGTACACAAAGCGCATCACGGCGTCATAATGCTTACAGTACTACGCCCTTCCTTTTTTTGCTGCGACAATGGCGCGCGAGGAGGCTGTGAGTCGGAAAGTTTCCAAGGCCAGGACGGTAACGGTGGCGACGGCAGCGGCGGCGGCAGCGGCGAAGACGGTGGCGATTACGGTGATTGCGGCGGCTCCGGCTGCTCTGGCGAACCCGGCAGGAACGGCGACTGCTGCGACCGTGGCGGCTACGGCGATGACGAAGTTGATAAGAGCGGCGCACAAATCGGACAATGACAGGTTGGTTTGCGGCACAGCATAATATATGCAATAACTAGGGCATAAGCGAAGACGACGTTGGGCTCGGCTGCAGCTGACCTGATTATCGACTTTCTCAAATTGGAGACCATGCCGCGTGCCATAATGTAACTTATAATTGTTCACTTTTGCTTCTCGTCGCAGTCTCTGCTGCTTTTGGAGTTGCCGCTGTGGCCATTTCCGCCACTTCCGCCGCCCTCCCCGCCTCGGCCGCCTACGCAGCATCAGCCGTTCCCAACGCCTTGGCCACCTCCGTTGAATTGTTCGCTGCCTCAGCCATCATTGCCGCCCTCGCACTCATCTCATGTAGGTTGTGCAATACAATTCATTGACAGAGTTGAATAAACGGAATCTTCTTTATGTCTTGAACAATTGGCTTGACATCCATATTCCGTCAATCTTCAAGCTATAACTCTGCTTCAATAGTACTCTATATCATTTTTACGACGTACATTAAAGGTCGGTCTTGCGAAGGTCTGAAGAAGCACATTTGTTCGTCGGTAAAGGTCTTTAGTGTTCTGATCGGTTCTCGTGTCTGCCTTCTGAACCATTGAAGGCTGGGATGCCACGTCTAGGCTTTTATACGGCCTCTGAACCACGGGCGCCAGCAGTCATTATCAATCCGTTAGATACAGTCGTTGTATTTGTCAGCACTACTAAGAATACGTGGGGTCCAAGGCTGCTAAGCATCGCCCTTTGTCAGCACAAATATCCTGCCACGGTGCTTGAATGCATATTAGGTCAGTCCGTTACGTACCACGTTCTCCGTGGTACTCTTTCAGTGCATTCTGTACCTTTCCGAGTGCTAATAACACGTACTGTTTCGATGTTCTTGTCTGTCTGCAAACGGTACAAATCCATACTCATCCCTCTTCGAATTCCAATTATCCTGTAGACTTGTCCGAGCCATTAAGAAGTGCATTCCCAAAATCCACTGATATCTTTCCGTTTTACAGCAACAGTTCCGAACAAGTGCTCATAAAACTGTCAGTGTTCGTCATTGGGTCTGCGACATTGATCTTTCCGGGAATCCAGATCATACGGTCGATGTGACGGGTCTCGAACTCATGGCGGATATCAGCGACATCACCACGGATAGAACGATGAGCAGCGTTCCTGCAAGAAGATAAAGCGCCTTACAGATCCTTCCAGTCCACAAAAATCCACAAACCGACGTGTATACCCAATAACTCCTGAAAAGCTTTAGCCAAAAGTTTTCCTTCGTCAACCGCTTCGCCCGCTGCCAGCGTCTGGGCAGATCCGATAGACTTAACGGGCCTGCAAGATTTGTGAGAACACCACGCGACCACATGAATGACAGAGTCCATTTTTAATTCCCCAAACAGGAGTCCAGCTCCAAAACCGAGCTGATCATAGTTCTGCGTGGGGCTAGCATCAGAAAAGACAACGACCAAGTCCTTATACTGCTTCTTCTGCGGTGGTCTCACGAATGTGAGCGATGTACTTCTTTGTTTGAGTGTCTTCAGAAGGTTTATCTAGGTCAAAAGGTCCTTCACTAAGGGCTTCGGCGCTTTCTGCTGGAGATAACTTTCGGCAAAAGCGCAAGAAGGGGACGCAGCGACGCCTAGACATCCGATGCTGCTGTTCAGTGACCTGAAGCCTGCCAGCTCTATGCTGCTCAAACTGTCGTCGTACTGCTTCCTCCTAATGCGGCTAATTGTGGGTGCCAGGTAGTTTTGCATCTTCTCATCACCGTCGATTCCAACTGTCATTTCATCATGCTGCGTAACAATCAAACCATAGAAGTGAATCTTTCCTTGCCCGTACAGTATGGTACCTAGCTTTTAGTTCTTCTTGATCTTCTCAATGAATTCGGACAGCTTGCTCCTCTTGCCGCCAAAAAAGATGTCTTCGACGACTTTGACTGCCACAACCACGACTTTCTGAGACATCTTCATATATAACAATTGCGGGACATAGACGAGCTGAGAAAATCCGAAACCACGGAGGACATCGTCGCTCAACTGTTGCCACTTGGCACCAGCGTTCGCCAGTGTATATGCGGCTGATAGTAACAACCAGTAGCGCCGGTGACGAATCTTGCACTATCTCGGTGGTACCATGTACACATCCCGTTGCGCTTGAGTTTGTAGGAACGCAGTTTTGAAGTCGATTTTTGCCAGGGTGCAGCGAAAGATTGTAGAGTGTGAGATTAGGATTCTCATGCCGACCGGTGGACAAGTCGCAGAGTCCGTCTTCAAAATATACTTATCACGGTCTTGGTTCCCGTGAACGATAATACGGGCCTTCAACGTTAAAGTGTTATTGTCACAGCGCTTCACCTTGTAGAACACATGACTGGTGACAATGTTAGGGTTCTTGGGTATCTGTGATACCGCTACGTTCCTCACGATGTTGTTGAAGGACTTCTCTTCCTTCTCGTAGGCTTTCTGCGTAGCGAATGGCGAGCGTTCCTGTGCTTGATGCAGCATGAATTCACTGGTTCCGAACACCTGAAAGTACTTATGGATAAGCCGTTTCTAGGTACTGTGAAGCTCCTGCCCTGGTGAAAGTTCGACTTCGCCTGCAATCATGCGGTTTTTGTCATCTTCAGAGTCTTCAGCCTGTGATGGATCGTTTTGTTGGTTGGTGACATAGTTCCTCACCTCATCCTGCAGCATCAGCTTCTCTTTGTCTCAAGCGGTGTAGTGGACATCGTACCTTCCCGTAGGCTCGTGGAAATTGTGTACTGTAACCCGGTAGAACTGTTTATCGATGGGCCAGTACACTTCGATTGTGTCGCTCACCTTCAGTAGATTAGTTCCAACGCTTTCCCATTCCTTTTCGCTCTCTGATCGACCTGAGTTGGGGTTGGATGCATCTTCTTCTTCTTCCCTATATTTTGTTTCGTTGTCTAGTTGAGATAGAACTTCATCCAAGCTTCTATCTAGTTCGTCGATAGCATCTTGCACAGTGGCCACTAGCTCGTTGTCGCTTATAGCTGGCCTTACATCTTCGATAGCTGCGGAAACATTCCTGCCCTTCGAATCCGGGACAGTTACAGTACGATTGGCGAAATCGAAGGACAAAACTGGTCTGTTCTCGGACCAGCTACCCCACTTTGTAGTATCGTCCTTGATGAAGATTTGTACCAAGTCTCCGAGAGCAATGTTGAATTCTTTGATAGACTTTGATCGGGGGACGAGCGTCAGCTTTCGCTTCACCAGAAGTGTTTGATACGCGTCGATAAGGTTTTGAGGGAGCAACTTGGGCATTGCACCAGGCCCGACGGGCCTCGCGCACCCCTTTTCCAACTCCTGAGCTGACAACATCTCGCCACCGTAGAGGTCGTTCGAAGTCTTGATGGATTGTTGGATGTTCCATCCTTATGTCCATTCCTTCTGATCCCGTTCGGTGGCGTCCTCGAGTCGTACAAAAATGTCTCGGATGATTCTGTGCTTCGATTCGAGAACATTCTTGGTGTGCCGGCTCGGTGGTAGTGACCAACAGTCGATCTCGTGGTCCTTCATGTATGACTGGAGGAGGCTGTTGTTGAAAATCTTTTCGTTTGCGGCAATCTGCGGGTTCCATAATGTGGTAATCAAGTGAGCTCCGAAGACCAGAATCGCCTTAGCCATCGACGTACTGTCGAAAATAGCGCCCGTGAAGTAGTGCAATGCGGTATCCATAACATGCATCACACAGTACTGGTCGAGAAACATATGATCCGCGCACACAAAAACGTTGAATTGTCTAGTCATGGCGCTCAGAGATACCTTTCGGCTGACAGTGGGCTTCGCCGTTGTAGTACAGTGGCTTCTAAGGAAATATGGTGGTGTAGCCTTATGGTATAATATTTCTAAAGAGGGCTCGTATTTTATTAATTGAGCCACCTGGTGCCTAATCCTGCCCAAGTGCGCTACAGTATCCTTAAGGGACGGTAAAATTATTATTTATTTTAGTTAATTTAGGCAGGTAACTACTACAGTAGTAGAACCTGTCGAGACGGGCTCCCGGCTTGATACGTAATCTGCCAGTTGAGCTCCACCTCAGGGGAAGTAAAGATAAGCACCCTTGAGTCTTCATCTACTTTTCTGGTTGAAGACTCTCGTTGATCATTCTCAGGTTTCTAAGCCGCCGATCTCCAGGTCGCATCATAGCAGAGCCTGTAGGAGCATTGTCCGCCCAGTGAACCTCCCCCTCCGCTTGGTGCTAGCGGATCCCCTTTCAGAATTCCCCCGGCTTGCTACAGCGGATCCCGGAGACCACCTTTAGGAACACGCATCTTTTAAAGTCAACAAAAACTCCTAACGGACGTTGTGCTCAAGTACCTCGAAAGGAGGGCTGACAGTACCACAGCCGTAGTCTGACAGGCGGTGCATCTCTCCAGAATAGACTGCCAGTACTTATCTGCGTGAAGATCCCACATTGCGTTGCGCTCTAGCCATACCTTGATGCCGGAGTAGGTGGAATATGCACAAACGTGCTTATGGACCTTGTCGATGATCTTTTTCAGGTCGCTCCACGTCTTGTTTGCGTTTTCGCCTTCGATGTGTGCCGACGCATAAAACAAAGTAGTTTCGTTCTGGTCCGTCATACTGTTCGCATGTGACGTAAAAGCCGAATGCGGAATGTACGTATGCATTTCATGGTCCATCAGTGTCATACTTCCCTGAGGAATGCCACTAGAGTCGGGTGGCAGAATCAGTTTGTTCTGGTTGACACACAGGATATCGCAATCGTTGGTCACGTTTCGTCCGATGAACCACTGCGACGATCCATCAATGATGAGGTGCCTTATCTGCACTGAACCACCCTGATCGGTCTGCGCCTCAAACACCACTGAGCCCAGAATCTTCTTACACTGAGTGCTGTGCTCCCCTTTACCATATTGCCAATAGGGTCTTTCAGCAACAGCGTCTGGTATCGGCTAGAGTTCTCCGTTCCACTTCGGGCACAACAGTTTAGCTATAAGCTGTAATTCTTTGAATCCAATTCCACTGTCCGGGGCTCCGTCGTCCAGGATGGGCCTAACTGGTGTGTCGAAGGCTACTGCAGCTACGCCCAATGCTTCGAGTTTTGCCATGTTGAAAGTTAGCACATTACTGTTGGTGTTCTCGGTTTTCGGAGGAGCGTCTAGGGCCTTCACACCGGGCTTCAGAATTCCATCTTCATCATGGCTGTCCTTCTAGTGTCCAAACTTCTTGCATTTGTGACACTCCGTTCTCGACTTGAGCTTGGCAAACTGTTTGGGTGTGCGTCGCGACCCATTACTGCCTCTTCTGGGACCAGAGCCTAAGTTTTCTGCGCGCGACGAGTGGTGGGACAAATTCGCGGAGATATACTTAGATGGGTCTCCGTCTGGGCCCTTCATCTCATTACATTGTCTCAAGACTGAGGCGATGGCGTCATACGAAATTAGCTTCAGGTAAGCGTTGGTGGTCGACGTCACAGCCAAATATGCGTTCCTTGGTGCCGCATTTGCCAATACAGAAACCCTCTGATGACTGTCCACGTCGGCGTTAGCAAGCAAAGCGAAGGCCACCAATGATTCTGACAGCTTGGCCTTAGTTCCGTGCGCGTTGAGTCTGGACACCTGTACCGGGAATCTCGATTCAAAGTTCTTAAAACTCTCATTGTGATTCCTTTTCGTGTTCAAGAGAAACATGAAATCCTGAAACACGTCGGATACGACGGCAAGAGGATCCCGCCTGTAAATCGCATCAAAAATAGCCTGTGAGACAGTTGCCGAACGAATGGTGCTGTCCGGTATAGCCTTACATAGATTTATTGCCCGGCCGTATAGCTGTGACTGAAAAATTATACCTCTGGCTTCCTTCGATATCTTTTTACTGTTCAAATCAGCCAGCGTGTCTTGAAATGCCTGCCAAAGGGACACAGCCTTTGCATACTGCTCCTGGCTTCCACGTTCATCTGTCCATAGAATGGTTCGGATATCCCAAGAGAAACGGGGCCTCGACGGCAGATTGGATGAGCTTTCTGGGCTCATAACTATTGAAGGTCGGTCTTGCCAAAAGTCTGAAGTATTACAGTTGTTCGTCGGTAAAATTATTTAGTGTTCTGATCGGTTTTCGTGTCTGCCTTCTGAACCATCGAAGGTTGAAACGCCGTGTCTCGGCTTTTATACGGCCTCAGAACTACGCGCGCCAGAAGTCATTATCAATCCGCCAGATACAGTCGTTGTATCTGTCAGCACTACTAAGAAGTACAAGGGGTCCAAGGCGGCCAAGCATCGCCCTTTGTCAGCACAAATATCCTGCCACGGTGCTTGAATACGTACTAAGTCAGTCCGTTACGTACTACGTTCTCAGTGGTACTCTGTCAGTGCATTCTGTACCTTTACGAGTGCTGATAACACGTACTGTTTCGACGTTCCTGTCTGTCTGCTAATGGTACAAATCCATAATATAGCATTGGTCCTATGTCTTTTCAATCATAATCTATTAAAAATGCATATCTTGTTCTTCTATAAAACGTTCTAGAACTTTGTAGACGAAAGCAGTTTCAATTTGTTTTTATAGAAGTTTCTATAGCTTTTCAAAACACCACCTCTCAACTTTGTAACTGCACGAACCTAAGGTTTCCATATGTTTCCAGTGCTACGTTTTTGACAAAGATTTTGTAAAAATATATACTGTCTTATTCTCCGTAGAGCTGTACTTAATATCTAATTAATTTTTTTCCACAAAGTCTTTGACATGAAAGTGTCTTATTGCATTACGCTTTGACTTTTCGTGCCCTGCTTTCACTTCGGACTCAGAAAATTATAGATTGAATGTCAACATAAACTCGAAACGGCTTCATAATTCTATAGGATATATCCTTGAGAAGTTTTGATAACCATTGTGTTCCTTTAAATGCTTCTGTGAGTGCAAATAATTCTGATCCTGTAGTTGATGAAGCCACAAAATATTGTTTTCGACTGTTCCATGACAGTAAACAATATCCATTAAAAAATGAATCTCCTGAAATTGGTTTTCTATACTCTATATTTCTCCAGCTTGCGGCACTTAATATGTTCAAGTCATTTTCTGACCTTATTTTTTGCAGAAGATAATACTTGTTTGTATTATATATATAACGCATAACTCTTTTGCAAGCTTTTCATTATGTAGCGCGTGAGAACTTGCTGTCAGTCGCTGTCGGTTATCTTGAGCCCCGTGGAGCTAGTCTTACAAACTTTTTATTAGAACCTACACTACTTAAAGCCCTGGACGAAGAGAGAGAGAAACAAGAGAAAACGCTCCTCATCGATCCATCGGCCTTTGCTTCTGACCTGTGAGCGAATTTCGCAAAGTCCCGTGACGTTACAGTGTTTCACTTTCTACGACGTTTGTTTTCTGTGTTAGAAATTAAAATTTGGTACACAAAACGCGAAGACACACAACTTTCATATGCCGTTTCGAACGTGAAGAGTTTTGCAGCGATACGGAAATGAGACCAGCTTCA
>JAHNZQ020000092.1:201368-212410 GCA_019155205.2 Gracilaria vermiculophylla | reverse complement strand
ACACTGGAGCTTGAATACAACTCCTTCCGTCCTGACAGCACCCGTCTTTCCCCTTTCGATGTCAGTCTTGGCTACATCCCGCACTCACCGACCACCCGCACTCTGGACAACACTATAGCGCAGGCTGCAGTCGACTATGATTCTCGGCGCCAGGCGCTCACAGCCCTTGCTCGCAACAACTTAGCCATCGCTGTCACCCGACAGAAGCATTACGGTGACCGTTACCGCTCCGAACTACACCTGGAACAGGAAGACCTCGTCCTTCTGCGCGCCGACCGCCTCACGACAGCGCGACGAGGCACAATCCAACAAACGTGGCAGCCCCGCTTCATAGGACCGTTTCGCGTCCTCAAGAAACTGGGGCCAGTCACGTATCGCCTCGAGCTCCCGCCAACTATGCGCCGCGCGCACGACGTGTATCACATATCAAAGCTGCGCCGCTTTTACGGAGAACCATCAGGCCTTCTTGATATCGTTATCAATAATGAAGACGTCGTATAACAGGAAGCGGAACGAAATCTGGACAGGCGACGTCCAAAGAAGGTAGCGAAGGCTTGACGGCAGCACAGATGAACAGGTCTATTCCGCCGACTGCGCCAGCGCTCTTTGCAGCATGTTCGAAGCTACTGGCTATGTTCTGATGCACCTTATGACATTAGCCGAGAGCGCAGCTTCCAGGCCTTTCTTGACATTGAGAAGGGTCATTATTGTCTTCCTGAGACGGAAGTAGGCATTCCGTCGTCTTCGGTGGAAAAGGTGAGCCTGCATGCAGAACACTAGCTCCCTGATGTTTCACCCCGGCCATGTAAACGAAGGGGTCGCATCACGGGTCACAACAGCTCTTGTTGCCTCGAAGTGCACCGCACTCGAGGCGCAAAGCAGAGACCACTCCCTGCAGACGTGAAGCGCACGTTTTGCAGTGGCCCGCGGCACCCATCGGCTGGCTGAGGCCAGAGCTGTGCATTGAGGACTAGCGACGGGCACAGACGTTCCTTGGATTACGGACCTCCTCCACCCGGCATCGAATGCCGCCGCATTTCGAATGTCCTTATTCTTAGAGAAGAACGTAACCTGGGATGCATGAACTGCGCTTCAAATATCACAATACGTAAGAAAGGTGAGTTACTGATTGCGTTCGCTTTCGTTAGTGTTCAGAGCGTTACGGGAAGCATCAAATTGACGTTGATTCTCTTCCAATAGCGTACGACAACTTTCGATGCACGACCGAATTCCTGTATTTTGCTTTCGTTCGTAGCGCAAAGCACTTTCTTGCATGAGAGACACCAATCTGTTCTGCTTATCCATCTTGTTAATCATTTCTTCGTCTCCGCTTTTTTCATGTTTGGTCCGCTCGATATTTAACTGCTCCATAAGCAGTGCCTTTCCTGCTTCAGAAGCCGATCCCAGGCGATATAGGCCCTCGGAGAGGTTCAGAACCTCAGCCCTGATATCTCCGCGGTCTTGGTGCAAGCGTCGTTTTTCTCGCACATTCGGGTCTGTGTTTTTCCGGCTAGCTAGAACACCTTCTTTATGTTCGGCGTCTTCTTCGTAGATTAGTTTTGTATTTAAGCTGAGCAGTTAATCGTCTTCATGCGATGTGGCTAGCCTAGAAACAAGAAATAAAATCAGAACACGTTTGGAATCAACAGTGAGATCTTCATTACTCGTATACTGCAAACCTTTGGTGACGTGCAAACTATCGTTCTGTCCAGAGGCAGACCATCGGTCTCGAACCACAGTAAACTGTCTTTTGATTTGACTGAATTGCTTCTTCAACATAGATGCCGTACAAAATGTGATGGGGCGTTTATTGGAATTCATATCATCGATATATCCTCTGAAACTCTCAATTTTGTCCACCGATTTGTCATGAAATCTGTTTTCCAAGATCATCCAAAATGACGCTTTCGTAACGTTAGCATCAATCTTTTTTCTCGTCAACTCTAATGCAACAGCCTTTGTCAATGAAAAGCGTGCTCTTTCATCGTCGCAAACCAGCACGCAAACTCGTGCAAACTCATTCAGAGTAAAATGTTGTCCAGAATGTTCGCCATGTTTTTCGAATTTGGGTCGAAATCAGGTGATTTCAGATGAATCTTCCACATTTTCACTTCATTTTTTTCTACTTCGAAGCTCATGACGTGCTTTCTCTCTTTCTTTCTCAGATAAATGATTCAAAATATGTTCTATTTCTAGTATGTCTGTAATCGAATTGTTGTTTGTAATATTTTTCTTTTCCCATGCATAAAATTGTTTTGCAAAATTATTCCTCTGAATACAATCATCCAAGTTCTTATCTTTGCGTTCCTGTACAAGGACGAGTACTGCCACTCTCGATATTAATTCATTTTTGTTTTGGTGGCTGATTTTCAGACTCCACTTCTTATTCAAGGCCTTCAAATAGTCTATTGTCAAAAATTTCAAAAACGCGTACCAATGACTCATTCTACTGCAATTACGGTAGCTTGCTAAACAAAAATTCCATTCAATTCATACATGTAAGGCATTGGGTGGAAAATATGGTTTTGGACCTGCTTCCCTTCTCGTGATTCTTTCTGTATATTGTCACAAACGTAATCATAGGCTCTGCAAAATTTCGTCGGCTCATGAGTAGGAACCGTTTGACTTTGATTAGAAAATGGAGTGCCCATTATCGTACCTGTTGCAATGAATTTAAATAAAGGCGTAGTTTCCATTATCGCAAAGACAGCATCTGGCCTTGATATTGATCCAATAGAGTGTGAAACATTCTGAATTTACAAGAAATGGTAGTCAGGGTCTGTTAAAGGGAAGAGGAGTCGACCTAGGTCTATACGTGTTCTCACAAGAACCTTTGACACGTCTCGGTTTTTCTTTGGAACGCTTACAATTTGAAACGAAATTGCGAATTCTGCGGTTGTGGGCTCTATTGCTTTAGCAGCCGTCCATTGGTGATCTTAGCATTGAATTGACCTTCTTCTTTCCGGGATACAAACGGGACGTGAATTTAAATGGAGGACGTTTATTTATGCTGTACGTGAAGCAATTCCATAGAATGCATGCATTAGGCTAACAGCAAAAGTTTCTGGTTCCGCATCAATTCTGCTCCGACTTCATGAAAAATGCTCGTCACAGAGTGGTTTTCTTCTCGTGCGGAGTTGTCTATGTTTTCCGCAGGGTTTGGTGTGGGTTGTCGTTCACCTGATGCGATGGCATCAATCTGTGGTATTTGTTCTAAGTAGTTTATGAAGACAATATAGTGCGGCAGGCCGATAATCATGTTTATGTATTGATCAGCGTAGTACAGTTGCTCTTAAGTTAATATTGCAGTGTGGCTTGACGACGGGATAATCCTAAGAAGGGCTCGTGTTTTATTAACTGAGCCACGCGGTGCATAGCTCGGCCCACTTGCGCTACAGTACCCTTAAGGAATTGTAGGAGTATTGTTTATTTTAGTTACTTGGTGCAAGCAATTACTACAGTAGTGAGAGCTACTGAGGTGGGCTCCCGGCGTGATACTTAACCTTATTGGAGGTCAGCGGGGCAAAGGGAAATTTGAGGGAATGCGAAGGAAGTTCGCCAGCTCTGGCTTGGATTTACTTGGAGGTGCCTCGACCACGACTTATATAGTGGCTCAGTCGCACCGACTCGGTTGCATTAGAAATTACACTTAAAAGGCGAGACACTCAATACTACCAATCATATTGTAACATGACATAAATGTACTAGCCACAATTCAATAATGCTTACAACAGCAAGGCACAACAAGGCATGACAGTTCCGTACACTCACGAGACCATGACAATGCACAAATTCACTCAACCACCTTACACTCTCTGTATTCCGCCACCACTCGTGTCCATACAGCAGTGTGTGTGTATAGTTACTATTACGAGGAACATTACACTAGACCATATCTGGTGTACATTAAGCTGAGTATGCAATGTGTACACCTGGAAACCATATGATAGTGAACAACGTGCCGAATAGCACAGCTGCACACGTGTAGCACACAAAGTCAACATTAAACACAGCCCATGGTCCCCGGAACATTTAGTTGTCACTGACAGCACAGGCACCTTATCCAACAAACCTGCCGGTCGAGCTCCATCTCTGGGAAAGTAATCCAAACACCCTTGAGTCTTCGTCTATTTTCCCGGTGAGGGAATCTCGTCGAACATCCTCAGGATTTGAACGCGCCGATGCCCAGTTCGCCTCGTAGCAGCGCCTGTAAGAGCATTGTCCGCCTGGCGAACTTCCCCGTCAGCTTGGTGTTTGCGGATCATTTTTCAAAAATCCCTCGGATCGTGACAGCGACTACCGGAGACCACCTTTAATAACGTGAGCCTTTGGAGTCAACAAAAACGTATAACGGACGTTGTGCCCTACTACCTCGAAAATATAACTGACTGTACCAGAGGGGGAATTTGCATAATTTCAGATCTAAAAAGAGCATTACGGGCCCGTTTCGTTTCAGTGACTGTCGCGAGACCTTTTACGTTTTGCTATTATTTGTCTTCCACCGTTTTCGATGCTTCTGGATGCTTTCTCGATGCGTATTGTATGTGTCTTTATAAAATCGGTTAACATGAATGATACACTTACTCCAGAGTCCAATCGTGGGCTTTCTTCAACATTTTTCTACCCGAATAAAGCGTATTGTAATTCAAGAACGTACTTTGGAGCCATGGGAAGGGCGTTCAGAGCTTGGCCTTTCTCAGATTGGTGATCCAAAATATAAGAAATCAGCTTCGATTTAGGGCCGAATTCATAATAGCTCATCAAGATGCGCAGTTCTCTGATGGTCCAGGTCTCTTGCTGTCGTTTGTTCCGTTGTTGAGCCAGCTTGATAGAGCTCTACACGTGCATATTAATAGCTCGCGCCTCTTTCTGTAAATCGTCTGTGCACCCATGCAACTACTTCTACAGTTCCCTACACTTATTGTACTTCGTTTACTTCTTCAGCTGTTCCCATATGACGTTGGTCGTATTTTTCTCCCTCTATTGAGTAGAAGTTTTTTGCTACTCACGATAGTCCTTTTTATGTTGAGTGCTCGACCTGGACATCGCATTGCGATTCTTCTTATTCTCACTTGATTCTTGCACATCGATCTTCTGGCACCACCATGTTGCATTTTTTCCCCCGTATAGCCGTAAAGAATCCAGGCTCGATAAGCGCTTGAGATCTCTTTTCAGATGCAGAATCGATATGTTCCTTGGTTGGTTCTTTTCTACGTTTTGAGGGTTGCTGCTCGTGCCACGTGCATTAAGATCTGTAGACTAAAGTATAGGCCTTCAATATAGATTATACCGAGTGTGCCGTCCTCATCTGTTTGTCCAGTGCGGCTCATAACTGTGGTACTGTTAGTTCTCCTTTCGAGGTAGTAGAGGACAACGTCCGTTAGGAGTTTTGCTGACTCCAAAGGGGCGTGTTCCTAAAAGTGGACTCCTGTATCTGCCGTCGCGAGCCAGGAGAGCTCTTGAAAAGGATTCCTAAACACCAAGCGGAGGGGAAGCTTCACTGGGCAGACCATGCTCCAATAGGCGCTGCTATGATGCGACCTGGGAATCATCGGCTTATAAACCTGAGAATGATCGACGAGACTCTTCAACCCGAAAATTAAATGAAGACTCAAGGGTGCTTTCCTTTACTTCCACGGAGCTAGGGCTCACCCGGAAGAATAAATATCAAGCCGGGAGACTATTTCGACAGGTCTTTCCACTGTAGTAATTACCTGTATAAATTAACTTAAATAAATGTAAATTCTACCGTCCATTAAGAATATTGTAGCGCACGTGGGCAGAATAATGCACCAGGTGGCTCAGTAAATAAAATGCCAGTTCTCCCTAGGAATATCACGCCATTAATCTACACCATCATATTTCCTTTGGAGCCACTGTAATACGTACCCCCTTTTCTAAACTGCACCACGTCCTCAAGGTGCCTTTTCCGATTCCTTGATCCCGGGAGTGATTCCTATCGATTTTGATGCAAGTGCGGCCTCCGGCGATGTTACAAACTCTCTCTTTCAGGCGTTCCTTCATACTGCCCTACTTCTGCGCGGCGGACCGCCGCGGGTTCGTGTTGTATCCCTTGCGGTGTTTGCGGGCCCTGTTCCTCCTGAGCCCGGCTGCATCTCTCCCATTTCGGCGTCACCCATTGGTGCTGCCACGCCACTCGGCGGCGTGAGCTTCAGCGCACTCGACCGTGTCGTGCGCGGTGAAACCGTGCGACCTCCGTGGCTGGAGCATGGGTCAGTTCCGGAGTGGACACTCATTCCCTCAAGGCACTTGGCCCTCCGATTCCATCGAAGATTCTATTTCAGGTAACACCCGCTTCATCGCGTCCATTCATTCTTTTCCCGTGAAGGTGCATCATCTCATAATCTTCCCGTCCGCGTCCCCTTTGGCATGCACCGGATACTACCTTACGCCACGCTATAGCGCTCCATGATTCGCCTGCTTCCGGTCGTCCGGCCTCTCCGCAAATTCCACGATGGCGGCTTGACGCGGCTCCCTCCCCGGTCGGGCGCATAACCGCGGGCCGCTCCCAAACTGACGTCAGATCACTCTCTTCAGGTGCTACCACGCGTTCTGTCGCCATCCATCCAGCTTCCTATACCTTCGGCATGTCTTCTCCAACTCCGGCGCTTACGTCGCCATCCAATCCTGAGGTGTATCACACCTCGACCGGTGCACCATTTCGCGCCGGCGAGCAGTTCGCCCATCGTGCCACGCGGGTCTTCGTCCCGTTCCACGAGAGACAGGTAAATTACCCGTGCCCCGTGGAGGACTACATCCCCGACTTCGGACCGTACCTCCAGGCAATGTGATTCCGCACTGTACCGGAGGTTGCGTGGAACGACCAGAAGCGGAACCAGGTGGACGCCTATTGCGCTCACTGGCTGCTCACTCCGGTGCACGGTGACAACGCTCCAACCACAGTAGGACACTGCCATATTAATTATCTGAGGTGCGCCATAAAATGCGAGGTTCACGCGTGAATCCAGGTACTCCTTCACAAGGAGAGCTCACACAAAAGAGCGGGGCGAGCCGAGAGCACTTGCGATGGACGCTCGGCCCTCGCGGTTCTGCCCTTCGACGCACCATACCATCGCCTTTACAGTCTCAACCAAAATAGATGGGGGACGCACCTTGCGGATGAGACCCGAGTACGTACCGCCTTCGGGTACTTCTATGGTTGGCATAACGCAAACTTCCACGACATGCCTTCCAAGCAGCGTCCGACCTACTACCTCAAGGTGACTGACTCTTGGAGGGACCACTGGGTATCCCCGCACTTCTTCGTGGCGACACCCATGACCTTCGCGTACCACATCTCCAAGGTTCTAGATCCGCACGACTCCCTAGGGCGTTTCGTTATGTTGATTGCCTCGACGGAGTTCGCGGTCGGCACCCTGATGGCGTACCTACAAGCAGCGGAAAAGGGCGTCACCTCCTATAATCGGTGCCGCTACGGGCTCCCCTACTGTAAATATTCGTATCAGCCGACTGCCGGACGTTTATTCCTCTTGTCAGCGTCCATTATCCGGGATTTGCGCTCCTTTGGCATCCAGAACCACATTTAAGGCACCGCTTGGAACGAATCCGAGGCGAAGACGCTGCTGGATTACAACCTGCAGGTGGCGTGGAACCAGACGCCGGGCTTCCTTTGGTACGAATACGGCGAAAATAAGTTCCACCCAATCGTGAGGAGTCCAAATCGAGACGATGACGGGCGAGCCTACCCCGTCTTTCCCCGTCTGGCGCCTTCTCGGATTCTTCAGGTTCCACGGCTCTGAGTACCCAACTACGACCCCTTGATGGAGAGCCTACCGCATCATATGCCTCGTCGGCTACCGGGTCCGTCCCAGGATATGGGTGCGCCTCCTGAGGTGATAACCCCGCGGCCCGCCCCAATTCCGGGTGCTCCCGCAGTGGTAGCCGCCGTGTCTCCCATGAAAGAAGACGAGATTGCTCTCGTTCCGGTACCTTCTGCCTCTGTGGTGCAACCCTGACTGCGGAGCGTCCCTGCGCCTGTTCATCAGCCTCGCCTGCGGATCGTTTCAGTTCCTGCATCGCCGTCACCTTCGGTGGTACCGAATCTCTCCTTGGCTCTGCCGACCTCCACGGCGGAATCTGCGGAGTCGCGTCGAGAAGCATCTATCTCACCTGGTCCGCCTTCCGCAGCTCCTTCCGTGGCGGTTGTTGCGCCGTCAACGGAGGTGGCCGCTTCGGGTGGCCTGTTGGTCGGCTTGTCCTCTGAGACTCTGAGTGCTGCCTTCCAGGAGTTAGTGCAGTCGTGTCTGGTGACGTGCCGTCCTGCTTCGGATTCTCCTGTAGAGGCTCTGGGAAAGGCGCGTGCCTGGGTCTTATAACTTCACAAGGCGCGGGCGGACCGAGTCTCGAAGTTGGCCATTAAGGAAAGACTGTCGGAGTTCTTCGAGAGCGAAGCGCTCAACGCAAAAGCTTGAGTCGAAACGGAGTAGACAACCAGACTCGGTGACCTGTTGGTGATAGAACCTTGGCCGTGAGAGTGCGCTTTTGGTAGCGGTGGAATACAAGATCCTTGAGTTGTAGTAGACGCTCCGTGAACGGTAGTTGCAATACGAATGAGCCGTGCCCGCGCGCTCAATGACACAAAGTGCCGCAGCAAGAGCCTGCAAAAAGCGAGCAATAGCATCCTGTAGCCGAGAAAGAGAACTCCACGTGAGTGATAGTCGACGGAGACGAAAAACTATTCCGGTTGGGGGCCACTTCCCGTTTTCGTAAACGGAAGCGCCTATGCGGAGGGGCATTTTTGCACCAGATTGGCCTGTTATCGCCTAAGGAAGTTCTCCGGCGTATGTTTCGGAAATTCTTCCGTGTCGTTCGTTGAGGTGTACCCGTACCAGCGGACACGGTAGAGTTTCCCTTCGGAATTTTGTCGGTGGGAGACGTTATGGTCCACCGCGTATAGGATATCACCTACAGGGGTCATGATGGCGTCTGTAGCCTCCGGCAATGGTTCAACGAGAGGGGTGGTAAGTTTCCAGTTCCCAACGGTGTCGTCACGCCTGAGGTGGTAGGATGAGAAAGTTCCGCACGCGGTCTCTGAGGTGAGGTGGCGGGCATTCCTGGAGGGCTGGGCGTCGATACTTTCGTCACCCGGTCACAGGAGTCGACGTCTCGGAGCCCGTTTACCTCAATGACGACAGTGCCCCTATAGGTGGCTAGGACCTTGTAAGGCCCTGAGGTGGTCGGAGTAAACTTGCGCGAGTCGCCCTGCGGTTCGTCGGATGTTTCTTCAGGTTTGTCGAGGAAAACCTCTTCGCCTTCCTTCAGATGAGGGCCTTCCCTCACCTTCTCGTCGAAGTCCTCTATATATCTTTTCTGCGAGACGTTGAGTCTCTTCTTTTCGAGGGAGAGTGCGTTCTTATACCGCGATAGGATCGAGTATCTGGCTTGCGCCGCTGTTGGTGCCTGTGGCTCATCCGCTGGGTGTTCCATGGCGCGTGCCGCGATGATGGTACTTGGCGGAATGTGTGAGAGCACCAGATTGAAAGAAATAGTACCCGTGGAGCAGTGCGCCTGCAGGCTGTATGCATACGTGAGATGGTCCATGTATGCGACCCAAGCGTTCTGATGGTCCGCAACGTAGTGCTTCAACCTCGGAAAGATAGTCTTGTTGAACCTCTGCGCTTGTCCGCTGGTCTGAGCGTGATAGGCAGTTAAAAACAACTGTTTCATTCCCAGCATTCCGGAGACGACACTGAAGAGCTTCGCCGCAACTGGAAGCCATTGTTCGTGAGGAGGTACAACGGTATTTTATATGGGTAAAACCCAGTGCTCCACAAAAGCGTCGGCAATCACTGCTGCAGTGGTGCTCCGGTGGGGGACGGAACGCGTGAGCTTCTGGAAATGATCAGCGGTCACGAGGATAAACCGGTACCCTCGCTCCGTCTTGGGTAGAGGGCACAAGATGTTCATAGCCTCGAACTACAAAGTTTCTGAAGCTGGTAACAGGGTGAGCGACGTCCGGTGTTTCCGTATATATACCCTTGCAGCGGCGCTGGAATAGCAGTCCGCCACCGATTGGAAGGCGTCGATAGCCATGTTTGGCCAATAGAACTCCCTCTGCAAGTTGATATACATCCGCGATCCATTGGGGCGCCGGACAAGGCGAGGATAGGGCCAGTGATACAGCACCCTCGCTCGTAGTTTCGTCGAGGCCATATTTATGGGAGCTCTATCCACGGGAGCACGGTGTACAAGTACACCGTCTCGGGCGACATTGAATGAATATGTTAGACTCCCCACAGTAATGAAGCACTCCTTGCAGTACGCATGCGTACTCTGCTCCTTCAGGAACTTCGCTACGGTGATGGGGAGAATTTATTTCTTCTCCTCAACAAGAACCATCACCTCAAGGAGTTCACTATACTTTCCTCTAGGTTCACAGCATTCCAAACATTCTCCATTGGATCTATCTTTCCCGTCGGCGTTTTGGATTCCCAGACACAGGATGGTGTCTTCCAAAGAAGTTTTGTCTCCACCCTTGGTGGAGATTCGCGAGAACGCGTCCGCTGCCTTGTGCTTTATGCCAGGACGGTGGACGATTTCAAAATCGAACCGCCGGAGGCGTAGCCTCCACCTTTTTAAGCGGCCGGAAGCATCCGTCAAAGACGGTATCCAGTTCAATGGTGCGTGGTCCGTCTTCAAGGTGAAATGCGCGCCTTCCAGGTCTGTATGTAAAAGCAAAACCACCCACACGATGGCGATACATTTGCGCTCCGAGGTGGAGTAGTTCCGTTCCGTAGGTTTGAGGCTGGGACTCCAGTGTCCGATAGCTTGAAGTCTACCTTCAGTTGCTCCTGTATGAGAGCACATCAGACCTGGTATTTACAGACGTCAGTGTCCAGCACCATTCGGCCATGCCTCCTCGGAAGTAGCAAGATCGTCGGATCTATTAGTCTCCTATTCAGGGTATTAAAGGCTTAGAACTCCTCGTCCGTCAAGATATCCAACTGCATCGGCTTGTCTTTCTCCAAGAGGCGGTTTAACGGCACCGCGATACGGGAGAA
>JAHNZQ020000092.1:171065-192930 GCA_019155205.2 Gracilaria vermiculophylla | reverse complement strand
ACCAGTGTAGTACAGTGGCTCCTACGGAAATACGGTGCTTTGGCCTTAAGGTATAATATTCCTAAGGAGGGTTCGTAATTTATTGGCTGGGCCACGTGGTGCATAATCTCGCCCGCGTGCGCTACAGTTTCCTTGAGGCACGGTAGAATTTATTATTTATTTTAGATATTTTATGCAGGTAATTAGCACAGTAGTGAGACCTGCCGAGGCGGGCTCCCGGCTTGATATTTAAGCTGCCGGTTGAGCTCCACCTCTGGGGAAGTAAAGACAAGCACCCTTGAGTCTCCGTCTACTTTTCCGGTTGGAGTCTCTTGTCGATCTACGCAGGTTTCTAAGACGCCGATCCCCAGGTCGCATCATAGCGGCGCCTGTAGGAGCATTGTCTGCCTAGTGAACCTCCCCCTCCGCTTGGTGTTTGCGTATCCCTTTTAGAATTCCCCCGGCTCGCGACAGCGGATACCGGAGACCACCTTTAGGAATACGCGCCTTTGGAGTCACCAAAACCTCCTAACGGACATTGTGCTTTACTACCTCGACAGGAGGGCTGACAGTACCACAACTACCCGCAATTGCGGCTCCCATTCTCGCCCTCCGTCACAATATACGTCGTCGCCGCCCACACCATCATCACCACTCCCACCGTCGTCGCCGCCCCCACCGTCGTCGCCGCTCCTATCTTCCTCGTCGCCCCCGCCGCATCAGCATATGGAGATGCAACGCGTCCACGAGCGCAGCTGCAGCAGCGCCACTGCCACCGCCACCGCTACTCCCGCCGCTGCAGCAGCCGCCATTGCAGCTCCCGTCCACGCATCCTTGCCACCCGCCTGAAGTACAGTGGCTCCTAAGAGAAAATTGGTGGTGTGGCCTTATGGCGTAACATTCCTAAGGAGGGCTCTTATTTTCTTTACTGGGCCTCGTGGTGCATACTTTTGCCCGCGTGCGCTACAGTATCCTTAAGGGGCTGTAGAATATTTATTTTAGTTAATTTATGCGGGTACCTACTACAGTAGTGAGACTTGCCGAAGCGGGTTCTCGGCTCGTTACTTAATCCGCCGGTCGAATTTCACCTCTGGGGAAGTAAACTAGGCACCCTTGAGTTTACATCTATTTTTACGGTTAAAGACTCTCGTCAATCATCCTAAGGTTTCTAAGACACCGATCTCCAGGTCGCAACGTAGCAGCGCCTGTAAGAGCATTGTCCGTCCTGGGAACCTCTCCCTCCACTTTGTGTTTGCGGATTCCCTTTCCAAACACCCCTGGCTCGTGACAGCGATTACCGGATACCACCTTTGGAAAGTTGCGCCTTAGAAGTCAATAAAAACTTCTAACGGACGTTGTGCACTACCACCTCGAAAGCAGAACTGACGGTACCATTCCACCATCCTCCCACCCGTCGTCCACGCTGCTGCCATCTCAGCACACGCCGCCGCACCACGCCCAGGTGCGCAGCACCTGCAATGGATGTGTCCCTGCCGCTGCCACCGCCGCCGCCGCCGACGCATCCGTTCTCGACCAGGAACGAGGATGGAAAACTGGCCAGTGTCTGGCCCGTTTCGGGCAGCGTCGGCGGTCAAAACCCGTGCGCTCGGGGCAGACGATTGCATGTCACGAGACAGAGCGTGCTATCGTCTGTGATTTTTCTCAACACAGGCTCCGAAGGTACACCGCCTACAGAAATGCCCTGAAAGGACAGGATGAGTTTCACAATTCAGGTACTGGCACAGGATTTCTCTGTTATAGGTCGTGCAGGAGATGCAAAAACTGGATGATGAACATATTTTTTTGTTTGTTCTGAGCAAGGTAGTAGGTGTTTCTGTTTCATGAAGAGGACAAATTGATTGTTAGAGAGAATGGTCATCGTTATATGTGGTTAACGTCTACCGTTCACCATTTTGACAATGATTATTGAATTGAGACTTTTACCTGGGGGGGTCGGTGTAAGTTTATACTTTACTCGGATGTAATGAATACCGGTGAACATGGATTTGTACATTGGGATATTGTACATACTACTTGAGCAAGGCCGTGGCAATATAGACTATACTATATGCCGGTGTACACCCTGGCGCGAGCCTGTCAAGCTAATCACTGCTATGAAACATGAGATGAGGAGAGGGAGAGGAGAGACGAGATAGAGTGCAAATCAAGCTGCAAAGAGTGTATAGACTGCTACTGGCGATGTGAAACAAGAAACCGAAAGCGAGAAGAAAGCTTGTACAAAAGTCAATGCCGTCATGAGTGACGGCATATTGCAGTTGAATGGCACCATAAATGCTTCAAACAACGATTAGAACGATGTTGCCAGTAGCATAGCATATTTTGTAAAGTCTTGCCCGTAAAATACTGCGAATAAGTGTGATTAATTAGGTTAGGAATTTAGGTTTGGTTTAAAGCTTTACAATGTCACCAGTAGCCATGTCTAAACCTAGATTGAGGCAATAAGGTGCATATTTGTAGCTATCCTGATAAATATAGGGTTTTTTTGAGTGCTTCCACTGTGTAATCAAAGGTACAATGCGCGAAGAATTTGTATGCGTTGCATGTTTGCATTTGGCATTTGATTGCGGGCAAGGTTTATCGCAAAGGCAATGCGTGGCACTGCAATTAGACCGCGCAATGTTATGGACCTCATCTGAAGCGCGCATTATTATCGACTGCACTTGATGCGGGCAGTGTTTCAGACTACATAGTTTAACTTGTCTGTACAAACAACGCGCCGCCACAAATCGTGACTAGTACGGCAGGTGGCGCGTGCTGCGTGTTGCGTACTCGACCTCCACTGCTACTATAGTCGGTTTTACTAACCTCACGCTGCCCACCATACTATTTTATAACGCCGTTTACGGCTAATGGAGGTCAGCGAGGCAGTGGACATTTGAGGGGATGCAAAGAACGCTCGCCAGCTCTGGCTCGGATTTACTTCGAGGTGAGTCGATGCCACCTTATATAGTGGCAAACGTGCACCAACGCGATTGGAGCATTACCTACACTTCGAAGCAGAGACGATCAATATTACCAATCATACTTGAGCATGACATAAATATGTTACTCACAATGTTACCCACAATGTTACCCAAAAATTAGTACGTCTGACATGAACTAAGCAAAACATAGCGGAAATGATGCACAACAAGTCATGACAGTTTCATAAACTTACGACAGCATGGCAGTGCACCAATTCACGGATCCTGTGTGTCACTCTAACACGGTTCCATACACAAGCAGCTTCTACGTCACCTCAGGCAGCACATTAAGCACCCCGTCACTGTTTTCACAATGGCTTACATTACAGCTCATCGATATGTTTCAAAAACAGCATATGTGCTACTACAGCAGGGACAGTAGCTCATTCCTGCAAACAAAGGCTTCCTCGCAGCGCCGAAGTGTCGCACGTTTATGCATTTCCAGCGACTACGTCTTTCAGAGTGACACACTCAAACGTCACGCGCTGCGCCATGTGTAGAAAGACTGACACCAGGATAATGCATGGCACCAGACAAATTGAACACGTGTCTGCTTTTCAGAAACTATTCCAAAAGAGGATAAAGGGGCCTCGGTTGTAATGCACACATGTTGAATGGCCGCCATGCGAGACGGTTGCAGGTGGTCTCACTAGACACCTACAGCCATGTTGCTCGGGGGAGGAGTATAAAGCACTGCACAGAGCTGAGCCTACGACTAAAGCTTCGTAACATTCTTGACCTCCGTTTTAAGTTAGGTCAGGCGTTTTGCGTAGAATTTATGCATATTCCAACCAGCATGGAAAAATAGGCCACCGCGCCATGACGGACGCCAGCTGTCACCATCTATTGTGCATTGCCACACACTCAAGACCTGAAGCAGTCACGGCACGCCTTCTGGGCGCGCTCTCTCCCTCGGCCCTAACACGCATCGATGGCGCCTCATGCGGCCTGCACGCGACCCCTCACTCCTCTCTGCACTTTGACACAACGCAGCGTCCCCGCCCTCCGCCTGCCCACTGCCCATTCGCGATACCTCGCGGGACCGCCGCTCGCACGCCTGTGCCCCAAGCGACCCATCGAGCTCCCGTCGTTGCTCCATCGCAGTACTCTTCATTGCAGAGTGTAAACAATGCCCAGCAAGCAACCACGCAAGGCAGCCATGCAAATCCAGGAGATAGATATATTTTCAATCCGCTATATCATTTCTCTTTGGACATGAAAGCCAAGAATGGCATGCAGTTGGGCATTGTTTCCGGATAGGGAAACACATGAGTAGTATTTTTAAGATACCGACACAACCAGGCCAAGTAAACAAGGAGGACATCGAACAGATAAGCCTCCATCTATCCCACAATCGTGCCTCTTCCTACTGTGAAGCGCACAGTGATCACTGCCGATACACGGTACTGTATTTGTTCGATCCACAATAGCGTCTACATCGCCGCCGATATCCGATTATGCTGACGACGAGAGCTAGCTCACTCTGAAGCAGCCATATTCCCTCTCATTTTCAATAAAATACCTGTGGCTCTCGCTGACCGACCCCCGATCTATTCGAGTTTTTCTTCGCATATACGACCAGTATGTCAAAGAAGTAGCCTCTCGTGCTCTTCAATTAGCCGTGATAGATTCAACCACTATGGAACCAGTGCGCCTGGTTAACATAACATACTACGTAGACACAGAATGGTTGGAGTCCACAGTTGCGTTCGATCATATATCTGGGTCGACGTTAATTTCTCCACTTACAGACAAGCTGTTACGTAGGTTCCTGGAATCAGAAGCCAAAGAAGAGAAGTCATCTGCATCCATTGCCTCGATAGACTCTATCATCAAGAAAAACCTTTACATGGACATAAATGAACCCTCTTTGCGCTCGAAAATGAAACGTTTATTCACTTCCTACGTGTCTGTCCGCCGACCCAATGGACTTAGTTGGAAAATGGAGGAACAGCAGAAACTTGCAGTCAAATACCTTCTTGGGTCCATCAGGTCATTAGCACTCCAGCAAGGGCTTGAGAACTATCTCGAACGTGCTCATAGTAAGCTCAGAAAAGACTTGAAGGGTTTATATGAAGCGCGCACTAGTAGCAGCAGATAGAATTGAAATTATAGACAACGGCCCACCTACGAAATCTAAGCAGACGAAACATCGCAATACCTCAAGCCAAGCAACAGCAAGTGCTCCACAGAGAGACGGCAAGAAAGAGTCAGAATCCTCTACAGAATCTAGACTATTTCGAAAAGAGACGCGTCGTGGACCTCCCGCTTGCCCACACCCGCATTTCATAGGAAAAGAAGCACATCACTGGATAGAAGACGGCGAACTAGCTACTGAAGAGATAAAAGAACAGCTGAAAGCAGAACTTGCTGCTACAAAAGCCACAGACGGTCCTGCCGTGTCAACTAGATTACAGAAAAATTCAGCTCAAGAACGCTCTGGCACTATTGGACGATTACGGCCCATAGCCCTGAAGACGTCGCCTCTTTGCTATGTCAAAATTTCTGATGGAAAACATACGTCGATTGATTCATCCGGACGATGGGATGATGGAAGGGATGACAGTCTGGTGTTGCCCCATCTACCCGACAGGGGCGCAATACAGGGCATCGGGAAAATAGCAGCCATCAAAACTGTAACCTTGGCAGTTGCACTTAAGAAAGACAAAAATGAAACAGGCGAACAGTTTACAATTTACCTTACATGGGTGGTACCCCGAACAATTCGACACCTGGCACCAGGAACCTCAGCGCTCATGAAAATACCGTTCCTCGTCGCCGAGGACGACCTAGCTTGCGAAGACCTTTAAATAGGTCGTCCTGTGCTGGAACGTCTTCGTGTCGATATGCACACATTGTTCGACAATAATCGGCTCACTTTTAACGGCGCAGACTGTTCCAGAATCGGAAATCAAAGCAAAATAGGCTATGTCAGTCGCATCATGTGCACTTGAGCCAACGGGCTTATTAACTTCTCAATGAAAAAACTGAACTACGAAGACAGACCGCGTGTTATTTACTACAGTTCTCAGAAAGTAGAAGGCCCCTCTCCCTACCACGTGCTTCTGGACCCAGTCGACAGCACGGAACACGAAGAAATACTTCATGTAGTGGACGAAGTGATCCAAACAGCAAAATCCTACGGCAAGGAAAATCGGGATGTTTCTGGCCTGAAAGACTTTGTACACGAGCATGTCAACATCTTCTGCACCTCTCTATCATCTGGGCCTCCAGCGAAGGTCAAACCTCTTCGGAGAATCCTCACAAAAGATGCTTAACCAACATGTGTCCGCCTACGCATACTCTCAAGACCAACGCGCCTTTTTAAAAACGTTTGTCTTTTACTTGATTCGCACAGGAATTGTTTACGCAAACACAACATCTGTATGGGCCTCACCACCACTTACTTTGCAGAAACCTGGACCAACGAAATTTCGTTTCACAGTGGACCTACGACCGATTAATGATTATACCGTCAGACATCAATACTCCATGCCAAACATTGAGCAAGAACTACTCAAACTGGCCGGGTCAAAATACTTCGCAACATTCGATGTCTCACATGGTCACTGGCAATTTCCGATGGATAAAGACTCGCAAGAGCTCCAATCCTTCATCACACCCGATGGTGTGTTCTCACCGACGAGAGTAGTACATGGTACGACGAACGCAACGAGGCACTTGCAGTCAATACTCGCGGAAAAGTTTCCAAATGACTTGCTCAAACATATGCTGTACTGGCTGGATAACATTCTGCTTTACATTTGCGCCGTCGATGACTTAATTGAAGGCCTGCGGAAGCTCTATCATACTTGCTCAAATTTCGCTATTTGATTGCATCCTGGAAAGTGTGCTTTTCGCCAAATCCATTCGCTGGTGCGGCAGGATATTTTCGATAGATGGATTTAGACATGATCCCAAACAAGTAGAGGGACTGGTGTCAATGGAACCACCTGGCACGGGAACCCACTTCCAACAATTCGTCTGTGCCATGCAATGGGTAAAGACGGGGATCCCAGACTTTGGGCAAATCATCTCGTCGCTGCACAAATTCATGGAACATGTATATGAAGATGCTGGTAAGCAAACAAAACGTGCGGTGAGCGCCACATCTCTAGATTCTACAGGCTGGGGACGAAACGAATTAGAGGCATTTAAGCGTTGCAAAAAAGCGTTGGTCGACACCGTACCTTTTCCACATCGAGACGAACTTCAAAGTCTTTTCATCTCCACCGACGTCTGGGCCATTTGCATATCAGGCATTGAAACTTAAGTACCTTTCAAAAACTTACCACTACCGCACAAGAAACAACACTATGAACCCCGCACAATCTACTCTGGGCGATCCAACGGGACTCAATTAGGCTAGTCAACGTTGGAGAAGGACGTGTACGCCATCATAGCCAAAGTAGAAAGCATGCATTGGCCTGCGGCAACGACGCCAGATTTCGACCTTCACACTGACCATAACAACCTCATCTTCCTCTTCGACCCACTGTATCTTGCTCCCGATCTCATTTAGTCGTCTACGCCTAAAATTTTGCGCTGGGCCGTCCGTCTAAGCATTTATTCGTACATATGCTTTCACATTAATGGAGTCGACAATGTGTGGGCATATCTAGTAAAGTGTTGGTCTGCGCCAAAGACGGTTCGTCGGCTCATCAAGATTCCGGTGCGGCCTACGACCACCATAAAAACGTTCAAGTGGCCATCCCTTACAGAATTTGTGTACGTTCAGAAGGAACATATCAACAGCCGACGTCTGCAAACACTTCAATCCGATGGAATTTGGAAAACGCCCGACGGTGCAATATGGATACCTGAGGCAGCTGATAATCTAGAACCCCAACTATGTATCAACGCTTATACGGGCTCTTAAGGTCATAGATTGAAGCAGACAACCACGATGACTCTCAAACGGTATTACTTTTAGAATACGCTTTCAGATGACGTGCAAGCATTTGTTAAATCCTACATCCACTGTATCTCCACACTTAGAGGTGCAAAAGTACACCGACCATTTGGACCCGCACTACATGGAACCAACCCAACGATCTTCTTCGATTCGACTACATCGACATAAGAAAGAGCCTCACGTGTTCAAAATACATCTTATTGCTACACGACTATCACTCCGTCTACATGTGGTTTTTTGCAACAACAGTAACCACCACAAACAATGCGGCAATGGCAGTAATCGACTAGTGTGTCGCTTTTGGAGTTTCTCGAGGTCTCATATCAGATGGGCTCGCTCATTTTAAAGCGAAACTATTCGTCTTGTTTCCAAAGACCTTCTTGTAACCCATCACTTCACAATCCCGTGTACATCTTGGAGCAATGGCGTCGTTTAACGTCTTGGTGAAGAAGATATTCAAACGTTTCGCTTGCTCGCGTTGGAACATCGAATGGAATTCAAGGAATTTCCAGATATTCTTCGAATCATTCAAAGCATTTGAAAAAACTCTCCCTCTCCACCCCTGACAGCATTCACTGGTATTGAAGCGTCCTCACAGATCGCCACCTTTTTGAGAGCAACTATTAGAACAACTAGGAGTATCAGCGACACACAGTTCGAACGATCTATGAATATCCTGGCTTTGAAAGACAGAGTTGCCAAACTACACCCCCTGATACCGAACAATGTGGCAAAAAACCTCGCCATTTCTCTTGTAAGAGCTTCAAAGGGTCAGCTTCCTAATTTTTCTAGGAACGCTTTCGTTCTACTTTCTCGAAAAGATTTCCATGCAGGATAAAAGCTTGCAATTCGATGGCTGGGACTGCGAAAGATCATTGAAGCGCTTTCCAATTATGTATATCTGGTTTAAGACCTTCGAAATGAAGTACTGGATAAGATCTACGGATCCCAAATTAGGTTCTACCACGACCACTCGCTGGATGAGGAAGCGATCATACCTCACATCATATCCTCCGAAACAAGAATGCCTGTGTCACGCCTTCTAAAACTGGTTGAAACGGAAGACGGTCTTTTCGTTCTCGTACGGTAGGAACTTTTGAAGAAAAGTGAATATTCTTTGGAACAATTGGCACAAATCTACTTTGACGTCCCCAAAATGTTTCTAAGGCTACTTTGTCAAAAATATACCCCTACCCCACTTACAGAAAAAGATAAGATACAACTTTCTCTCTGAAAAAGGGAAGTGTTGTTGATACTCAGCAAGCAACCACGCAAGGCAGCCACGCAAATCCAGTAGATAAGTATATTTTCAATCCGCCATATTACTCATCGTGGGCAACGAAAGCCAAAAATCGCATGCGCTTAGGAATTATTTCCGGAAAGGGAAACACATGGGTAGTATTTAATGTGGTACTGTCAGCCCTCCTCTCGAGGTAGTAAAGCACAACGTCCGTTAGGAGTTCTTGTTGACTCCGAAGGTACGTGTTCCTAAAGGTGGTCTCCGGTATCCGCTGTCGCGAGCCGGGGGAATTTTTAAAGGGGATTCGCAAACACCAAGCGGAGGGGGATGTTCACTGGGCAGACAATGCTCCTACAGGCGCTGCTATGATACGACCTGGGGATCGGCGGCTTAGAAACCTGAGTTGATCGACGAGAGACTCCAACCGGAAAAGTAGAAGAAGACTCAATGGTGCTTGTCTTTACTTCCCAAGAGGTGGAGCTCAGCCGGCAGATTAAGCATGAAGCCGGGAGCCCGCCTCGGCAGGTCTCGCTGCTGTACTAATTACCTGCCCCAAATTTACAAAATTAAATAATACTTCTACCATTCCTCAAGGATACTGTAGCGCACGTTGGCGGGATTATGCACAACGTGGCCCAGCTAATAAGATACAAGCCCCCCTTAGGAATATTATACCATAAGGCCAAACCACCCTATTTCCTTCGGAGCCATTGTACTACATACCTCCTTTCCTAAATTGCACCACGCCCTCGAGGTGCATTTTTCGATTTCTTGATCCCCGGGGTGGCTGCTATCGGTGTTGAGGCAAGTGCAGCCTTCGGCGGTTTGCGAGTTCTCTCCTTCAGGCGTTCCTCCCTTTCTCCATACTCCTGCGCGGCGTATTGCCGCGGGCTCGCGTTTCATGCCTTGTGGCTTTTGTCGGCCCTGCTCCTTTTTAACCCGGCTGCGTCCGCTCCTTTTTGGTGTCACCCGTTGGAGTTACTGCGCCAGTCGGCAACGCGAGTGTCCGCGTCTTACGGCGTACCGTTCGTGGTGCACACGTGCAACTTCCGTGGACGGATTGTGGGTCAGTCCGGACGGGATACAGACCCGATGGAGGCGCTTGCCACTCCGACTCCTTCGAGGCTACTTCTTTTGGCAACACCCGCTTCCTCGCATCCGCTAGTTCAATCTCCGTGAAGGTGCCGACTCATAATTATCTCGTCCGCCGCTCCGACGTTCTCCGTTGGGTATAAGCGCCAACCCCGCGATGATGCTCCATAACTTGCCTGATGCCGGTCGCCCGGCCTCTCCTCGAATTCCACGACGGCGGCTTGACGCGGCTTCCTCCTCGGTGGTGCATATATCTACGAACCGTTCCCCACGTGGTGTCTGATCTCGCTCCTCAGGTGCTACCATGCGTTCGGTGGCCATTCACCTGGCTTCGTACACCTTCGGCATGTCCTCTCCGACTCCGGCGCCTACATCTCCTTCAAATCCTGAAGTGTATCACAACTCAACCGGTGCACCGTTCCGCCCAGGAGAACATTTCTAGCTTTGCGCCACGCGGTTGTTTGTCCCGTTCCACGATAGGCGCGTGACTCTCCCATGTCCCATGGAGGATTACATTCACCACTTCTGCCTGTACCTTCAGGTGATGCGATTCCGCGCCGTACCGGAGATTGCGTGGAACGACCAGAGGCGGAACCGCCTGGATGCATATCGCGCCCACTGGCTTTATACTCCGGTACATGGTGACAACGCTCCAACCACGGTGGGAAACTGCAATACTCTATACCTGAGGTGCGCTGAGGAACGAGAGATCCAGGCGCGACTCCAGTTACTGCTCCACAAGGAGAGCTCGCACCAGAAAGCGGGGCGACCCGGAAGCTTTGCCGACGGGCGCTCTGTCCTCGCGGTGTTGCTCTTCGATCCCCCATACAATCGCCTCTACTGGCTCAATCGGAATCGATGGGGGACGCACCTTGCGGACGAAATTCGAGTACGCACCGCCTTCGGGTACTTCTATGGGTGGCATAACACGGAATTCCATGATATGCATCTCTGGCAACGTCCGAAGTACTACCGCAAGGTAAATGACTCCTGGAGGGACCACTGGGTATCCCCGCACCTCTGCGTGGCGACGCCCATGACCTTCGCGTATCATACCTCCGAGGTCCTGGATCGCTATGACTCCCTCGGGCGGTTTCTCATGTTGGTCGCCGCGACGAAGTTCACGGTCGGCATCCTAATGGCGTATCTCCAAGCACGGAACGATGGCGAAACCTCCTATACCCGATACCGCGACGGCCGACTCTACTGGGACTCTTCATATCAGCCGACCGCAGGGCGTTTGCTCCCCTTGTCGGCGTCCATCATACGGGTTCTGCGCTCCTTCAGCATCCAAAACCTGGTTAAGTGCACCGCATGAAGTGAGTCCGAGGCGGAGACGCTGTTGGATTACAACCTCCAGGTGGCGTGGAATGACACGCCGGGTTTCCTCTGGTACAACTCCGGCGAGGACAAGTTCCACCCCATTGTGAGGAGTCCGAATAGAGACGATTACGGGCGAGCGTACCCTGCCGTTCCCCATCTGACGCCTTCTCAGGTTTCTCAGGTGCCAAGGCTCCGAGTGCACGACTACGACCCCTTGATGGACAGCCTGGCGCATGGTGCGCCTCGTCGGTTACCGGCTCCGTCCACGGATATGGGCGCACCTCCTGAGGTAATAACGCCGCGGCCCGCCGCAGTGCCGAGTGCTCCCGCAGTGGTAGCCGCCGTGTCTCCTATGGAAGGGGACAAGATTGCTCCCGTTCCGGCACTTTCGGCCCCAGTGGTGCAACTCCGACTACGGAGCGTCCCTGCGCCTATTCCTCAGCCTCGTCTGCGGAGTGTTCCAGCTCCCACGCCGCCGTCACCTCCGCTGTCACCGACTCCGTCCTTGGCATTGCCGACCTCCACTGCGAAACCCGTGGAATCTCGTTGGCGAGCCCCTGTCCCAGCTGGTCCGCCGTCCGCGGCTCCTCCAGTGGCAGTTGTTGCGCCGTCAACGAAGGTCGCCGCACCGGGTGCACCGTCGGGAGGAGTCTCCTCTGGGGCTCTGGAGGTTTCCTTTCAAGAGTTGGTGCAGGCATTCCTGGTGACAGGTCGTCCTGCTCCGGCTTCTCCGGTAGAGGCTCTGCGTGAGGCGCGTGCTTGGGTTTTAGAGTTCCACAAGGCCCGGACAGACCGAGCCTCGATGGCGGCCCTCATGGAAAGCCTGTCGGAGCTCTTCGATAGCCAAGCACTGACGGCAAAAAGCGCGCCTCGAAGCGAAGTATTCAACACGCTTCAGTGATCTGTAGGTGATAGGAACCTGACAAATAAAAGATCCTTCGAGTGGAGCAGAAGCTCCATAACGGTAGGTCCAATATGACTTAGGCCGTGCCCGAATGCTCAACGAAACGAATTGCCGCCGTGTGAGCAGGCGAAAAAGCGAGCAGAGCATCCTGGAGGCGAAAAAGATAACTCCAGGTGGGGGATAGACGGAGAAGACGAAAAACATCTCTGTTTGGGGGCCCCTTTCCCCTGTCCTAAACGGAAGCGCCTATGTGGAGAGGCGTTTCCGCACCAGATTGGCGTTGTATCGCCTAAGGAAGTTCTCCGGGATATGTTCCGGAGGTTCTTCCGTGTCATCTTTCGAGGTGTACCCATACAAGTGGACGCGGAACAGTATTCCTGCAGGGGTTTGTCGGTGGGAGACGATATGGTCCACCGCGTAGAGGATGTCACCTTCAGGGGTTAGGATGGCATCGGGAGCCTGCAGTAATGGTTCACCGAGAATGGTGATGCGGTTCCCAGTGTCCCGTGGTGTAGTCGCGCCTGAGGTGGTCGGATGAGGAATCTCCGCGGGTTGTCCCTGATGTGGGGTGACGGGCATTTCTGAGAAGCTGGGCGTTGGGACTTTCGTCACCCTTTCATTAGAGATGACATCCCTGAGTCCGTTCACCTCAATGACGAAAGTATCCCTAAAGGTGGCCAGGACTTTGCAGGGCCCTGAGGTGGTTGGCGCTAACTTGCGCGTGACGTCCGGTGGGTCATAGGAGGTTTCCACGGGTTTGTCGAGGGAAAACTCGTTGCCTTCCTGCAGGTGAGGGCCTTCCATAACCTTTCGGTCGATGTCCTGTTTGTATCTCCTCTGCGAGGCGTTGAGTATCTCCTTCGCGAGGGAGGGTGCGTTCTCATACCGCCCCAGGATTGAGCGTTGGGCTTGCGCCGCTGTTGGCGCCTGTGGCCCATCCGCCGGGTGCTTCGTGGCGCGTGCCGCAATAACGGCACTTGGCGGGATGCGCGAGAGCACCAGATTGAAAGGAGCGGTCCCCGTGGAGCGGTGCACCTGTAGGTTGTATGCATACGTGAGGGGTCCCACATATGCGTCCTGATCCTTCTGGTGGTCCGCGACGTAGTGCTTCAGCGTCGAGGCGATGGATTTGTTGAACCTTTCCGCCTGTCCGTTAGTCCGGGGATGACAGCCAGTTGTAAACAACTGCTTCATCCCCAGCATTCGGGAGACAGCGCTGAAGGGTTTCGCCGCGAATTGGGAGCCATTGTCTGTAAGGAGGTACAACGGTATCCCATAGGGGTAAACACAATGTTCCAGAAAGGCGTCGGCAATCACTGCTGCAGTAGTGATCCGGAGGGGGATGGCGCGCGTGATCTTGGATAAAAGATCCGTGATCACGAGGATAAATCGGTGCCCTCGCTCCGTCTTAGGGAGAGGACCCAAGATGTCCATGGCCACAAACTCAAACGGTCCTGAACGTGGGAACAGCATGAGCGGTGTCCGGTGTTTCTGTATACTCCCCCTAGCGGCAGCGAAGGAATAGCAATTTGCCACCGTTTGGAAGGCGTCATTAGCCATGTTAGTCCAATAGAACTCCCTCCGCATGGCGAAATACATCCAAGATCCCCCGGGGTGCCCGGTGAGGCGAGAACAGTGCGAGAGATACAACACTCTCGCCCGTAGGTTCGTCGGCACCACATTTTGGAGAGCTCCATCCGAAGGGACCCGGCGTACAAGCATGCCATCTCGGTCGACGTCGAATGACGATATCATACTTTCCACAGTGGCGAGGCACTCCTTGCAGTACGCATTCGTACTCTGCTCCTTCAGGAATTCCGCCACAGTGAGGGGGAGAACTTCTTTCTCCTCCTTAACAAGAGCCATCACCTCAGGGAGTCCACTATACTTTCCTGCAGGTTCACAGCACGCCAAACATTCTCCATCGGGTCTTTCTTTCTCGTCGGCGTCCTGGATAACCAGACACGGGATGTTGTCCTCCAAAGGTGTTTTATCTTCCCCATCGGTGGAGATTCGCGAGAGCGCGTCCGCTACCTGGTGTGTAATGACAGAGCGGTGGACGATGTCAAACTCGAACTCCAGGAGGCGTAACCTCCACCTTTCCGGGCGACCGCAAGCATCCGTCAAGGACAACATCCACTTCAGTGGTGCGTGGTTTGTCCTAAAGGTGAAGCGCGCGCCTTCCCGGTATGGGCGTAAAAGCAAAACAGCCCACACGATGGCGAGAAATTCGCGCTCCGAGGTGGAATATTTTCGTTCTGTGAGGGTGAGGCTGCGACTCGAATACCCGATGGGTTGAAGTCCATTTTTTGATTGCTCCTGTAGGAGGGCACATCCGACTTGGTATTTACAGGCGTCAGTATCCACCATCATTTGGCCGTGCCGCTTCGGAAGTACCAATATTGGTGGCTCTATTAGTCTACCTTTTAGGGTGTCGAAGGCTTCGAACTCCTCGTCCGTCAAGAAAGCCAATTGCGTCGTCTTGTCCTTCTCCAAGAGGGGATGTAACGGCGACGCTATACGGGAGATATTCGGTACAAACCTCCGGAAGACGTTACACAACCCAAGAAAGGAGCGGAGCTCCGTCTGGTTTTTGGGAGGGTGAGCTTCCTTGATGGCGTCCTGAGTTTTCCTGGAAACCTGTAGGTGGCCCGGGAGCACAACGTGCCCCAGGTAGTCCACCGATGACTTGAAAAAGAAACATTTCTCCAGCTTCAAGGTGAGGCCAGCGTCCTTTAGGAGTTGAAGCACGTGCTTCACATGAATGAAGTGCTCCTCCACGCTGCGGGAGTATATGATGACGTAATCGATGTACACCAAGACGTACTGCCACTTCATTTTTGACAGGATAATGTCCACCGCTCGTTGGAACGTAGCGGGTGCATTCTTCAATCCAAATGGCATCCTTAGGAATCTGAAGATCCCACAGTGCGAGGTGGACGTTGTTTTGTCCTTATAAGAGTCGTCCATCTTGATCTGCCAGTAGCCGCTGTTGGCATCCAGCGTGGAGAAAACGGACGCATCGCCTAAGCAGTCGATAAATTCATCCATCCGGGGTATCGGGTACAAGTCGCGTACCGTCACTTGGTTGAGGCGCCTATAGTCAATACAAAACCTTAGAGAGCCATCTTTCTTCTTGAAAAACACCGCCGGGGAGGCCCATTAGAAATTGCAAGACTCGATAACGCCCTTCTTCAGCATCGAGTGGACCTCATCGCGTTCAAAATCGCGCGCATGGGGTGCGACCCTCCTCGGGAGTTGATGTACCGGTTTTGCATCCGGTGTGAGCTGGATCCTGTGCTTGGCCAGACTGACCTGACCCAGGCGATTAGACCACATGTCCTTAAAGGCGGATAGCATCTCCACTATCCTATGGCAACGCCCTTCGAAATCCTCGCCAATTTGGAGCTTCTTCTGCCAAATGGCAGGATTCTCTTCCTCTGGAGCCGTTGGAGTCGCGTCAGCCTCCATTGTGGCGATGGTATCGTGGTACGCAAGGTCTTCCGATCTAGAAAGGTGAGCCAGTCCTGCAGGGGCGGGTAGTGCCAGTCCGACGACAATTCCTTTCTGGAGCCGTAACGGCGACTCCTTGAGGTTAGCGAGCACAACCCTAAAGGAAATGTTTGGTATTACTTCCATAACACCGTTCCCCATCATAGAGTGCTGCTTTGTCGTCAGGTGTGGACACCCCTGTAGGAATGAAAGGCCAGATGCAGAGATCTGCACCCAGACTTCGGCCTGACTCCTCGCGGGTATTTCAATGCTCTTCACCACGTGGAGCTTACTCGACTGCGTCTCCTTTGGAAAGGTACCCACTTGACGCGTGTTCGCGTCCAGTCCTGGAGATGTAGACACAATACCTACAGGGGCAGTGTCACGAAACGTCACCTTTCGTAGGCGTGCGTAGATGGCACGTACATATCGGTCCACAAAGGAAGTGCCTAATATGCATTGTGCGGCCAAATTGGTCGCCACGAGGAACCACACTTTCACCTGTAAAGAGCCCGACCGGAGGTACAACGGGGTTGCGCCAAGGATGGTCAATGCTCGTCGCGACGCATCGCGTACCGTCGGGAGCTTGCCAGCCTTCAAGGAGCCGAGAGCAGACCACGGGAGCACGTTGGCGTGCACCAGATTGGGGCCAGCTCCAGTATCGAGGATAGCGCGCACCGTGGTGGAGGCGAGCGGGTAACAGCCTATAGAGGCGAATACCTTGGACGTCTCACGGCGGAGGGTGCAAACAGAATCCTCAAAGGTGTCAAAAGGGTCCAACGGGATTGGGGAGCCCGCCGATTCTGCATCGACAGAGCAGACGGCCTCTCCCCCTTTTCTAAAGGCGACATCCATGGAGCTGAGGCTCGATGTTGGAGAGCCACGCGGAGCCTCTACGCGTGGCTCTGAGGGTTTTCCTCGTTAGAGAGGGGCTGGGTTCCAGGCGGGGACGGCTTCTGCGATTGTGCTTCGCGACGCGACGTGTTTCCTTGAGGTCAAACCGGCTGGGACACCGGCACCTGCGTTGCGGGTGCCAGCGACAGTGGGACAGGCTGCACGCCCGGTGGAGCACGGTAACCGTAGTTTCCTTGAGGGGAGCGGATATCGCGATACGCGGATCGATAACTTCCGCTCTCCGTTGGTGTGTCCTTCTGGTCCTGGAAGTTTTTCTCTCTTTCCTGCAGGATGGCGGCCCTCATTGCCGGGGTAAGAGTCGTATAGAGTATGGGCTCTCGTGACAAGGAAATCCTACAAGGCGGTGGGTAGCCTCGAGGGTTTTCAAATCAGACGCTTCTGTAGGATCCTGCTGAGGCGTACAAAGTGGGAGACGAGGGTTTCCTCGTCTTAGAAGGTGCTCCCTGAGAGGAGGCGTATGTGAGGGCAAGGGCCTTTTGCTCTCCTACGAGCGTGAGCTCCTCGACCTCCTCCGAGGTGCTGGAGTCCAACGTCAGGGCGGATGCTCGACGGGTCCTTGAGGCCGCCGCTTTGCCCGAAAATGGAGTATGGCTGCGACGAGCGGCACAGTGGGTATCCCCATAGGATTCCGCGAAACGCTCTACCTCCATGTAGGTGGTCTTTGGGTGCGTTGTCAAGGGATTACGCACCCCCGCGCATATCGAGGGAAGGAGTCTCTCGACAAACAACGACTTCAACCGCCGTTCGGAGTACACATTCCCACACCGCAGAGCCTTCGTCCACAGCTTCTGTGAGATCTCCGTCTCGGTCATTCCGGTGTTCTGCCTAGAGGAGGTTACTTCAGCATCGGCATCCGCTATCACCTCCTCCGTGGTGTACCTTTTAAGGAGGTAATTGACTACCTCCGGTTACGTCGTCAAGATCTTCGTTCCAGGATCTTCCACAATGGTGCTCTCCACCGTGAGGCGTGGCTGCACCAGCAAGTGCACTTGGCCTGTGAGGTAGAACTAAAAGCACCATACGGCGGCAGCTTCATGGACACCATTCGTGTTAAACGCCGAACGGAAGCGCGTAAGAAAATTCAACACCGAGATGGGGTCTTCGCCTGAGAAGGAGTTCTTTTTCATTTGAATATCCATACGGTGCTGCATCATCGTGAGTCGTTTAGCGACCGACGCGTCGTAGAGTCTGGAGCGATTATTCCACCTGTAGGTGTCATAATCCACCACTTTGGCGAAGGGTGTTCACAGATTCGGAGTCTGAGCTTCTCTTCGAATCGATGTCTCGCTTTCTTCTTTTCTCCCTCCGTTTCTTTTGGCGTCTTTTCTTGAGATAGTCTGGGTTACTGACGATACCCCCATTATCGCGATCCACCCGAGGAGCATCCTGTCCTTCTCTCTTAGGTGAATTTCTTCGCGACCGGCATCCTGTCCTCCTCCGCGGGGCGTCAGGTCCAGACGGTGCATAGCAAGATTCCTGAGATGGCTCCGTTTCCCTACGGCAGTATCCTTACCTCCTCTGGCGTAGGGGGTGGCAGTATCCTGTTCTTCTCTGCCCGGAATCACCTTAAGTGTTGATAGAGGGATCCTCTCCTGTACGGAAGATTAACTTTTAAACGCTGCTGCGGGGAGCAGCTGCGCAGTTTGGGAGCAAACCTCCGCACGGATACAATCTGAGATCACCTCAAGGAAGGGATCGGAATCCAGCAAAGCATCCACAGCACGGTGAGCGCTGTCTGTTGCGATTTCCTCCACAAGGACGTGGCGGCGCGCTCCGAAGTGAGCTTCAACACCTGAAGGTATTCTTTCGACCAGCTCTTGTGAGAGCCAATCCGTAAGGCGCAGGGCCTGCAACTCCAGGAGGAAGTTATCCTCCGGGTATTCCCGCCTCTACAGCTCCTGAGGTGGCGGCTGCGATGCCGTGTGCGGTTCTTCAACCTTCACGTCGGCGTTTGACAGAGTTGTCGCGGGGGATTTCGCTTGCCTCTGATCATGCATTCTCCTAAGGCGATTCCTGAAACGCTCCACAGAGGAGCTAGGATTCCGAAGGAGACTTTCAGGGTCCTCCAGTGTGGCGGCCATCTCCTGGAGAGCGCTGCGCATGCTGCGCCTACCGAAGGAGTCGGTTGCTTGAGGATCCAGTAGGCGGGTTTCCATTGGGGGTTCTGAGGGGTCCATAGAGGAGTTGGTCGGGGGTGATTTTCCTCCACTTCCGAATCACCTTAAGGAAGAACTCCACTGTTGGGGGTTGGTCGTTGCAAACTAGAAGCACGGTTCTGCTGCGACTTGTGCGAATCCTTTAGGAACTGTGACCTTCTAAATCGGGAGACCAGTTGTGGTATTTTCAGCCTTCCTCTCGAGGTAGTAAAGCACAACGTCTGTTTGGAGTTTTTGTTGACTCCAAAGGCGCGTATTCCTAAAGGTGGTCTCCGGTATCCGCTTTCGCAAGCCGGGGGAATACTGAAAGGGATCCGCAAACACCAAGCGGAGGGGGAGGTTCACTGGGAGGACAATGCTCCTACAGGCGCTGCTATGATACGACCTGGGGATCGGCGGCTTAGAAACCTGAGTTGATCGACAAGAGACTCCAACCGGAAACGTAGATGAAGACTCAAGGGTGCTTGTCTTTACTTCCCCAGAGGTGGAGCTCAACGGGCAGATTAAGTATCAAACCGGGAGCCCTCCTCGACAGGTCACGCTACTGTACTAAATTCCTGCGTAAATTAACTAAAATAAATAATAATTTTACCGTCCTTTAAGGATATTGTAGTGCACGCGGGCGGAATTTTGCAACACGTGGCCCAGCTAATAAAATACGAACCCTGCTTAGGAATATTTTACCATAAGGCCACACCACCATTTTTCCCTTAGGAGCCCCTGTACTACACCAGTGTTCTCCATAGTTCCCTTGTCTGTAAGCTATATGGGTACTTCGCTAATCTTAAAAGCCTGTTCAGGATACTGGATTCTTGTTTGTGCAGCATAAGGTGCACACTTCCCAGCGTTTTATGTTTATCGAAGCTTTTAAGAAACAAAATATGTTATTCTACCCCTTTACAACCGTCAAGCAGTTCTCTGCTACTTTTCAACCTTTCGTGAATCTGCGGCTGATATAAATAAATGGGCTCATCTTTTTAACGCCAATATGGATGTTTTATCCGTTACACGAAAAGCCCTGCTATTATTCTTTAATATAATGTACTGTACTTTCACCCAGATTGAGGTGCATGGTATTGATAGTTCAAATTGTGAACTGTGCGCCCTGTGTCACAAGAGAGTGTAGCGCAAATAGCTCATCTGTTTTTCGAAAAGGTTTTGAGCCCAGCTAAACGCTAGGATCCTGGGTTCAATTCCCAGAAGTGACATGAGCCCGAGAAATTGTACATGTGTACAGAAGTAGTCAGAAAAGGTTAGTGTAAGCTCGATGTCTTGTTATATAATGAAATGCAGAGCGAGGGGGCGTGTTGATAGTTCAAATTGTGAACTGTGCGCCCTATGTCACAAGAGAGTTTAGCGCAAGTAGCTCATCTGTTTTTCCAGCACATGGTATGATAGGAGAAATATGTGACTGTCTTCGTGGTATGCCCCGCTGCGGATCATTACCTTTTATGGGAATAAAATAACACTGCCTATATATTTCAAATGAGAAAAAAGTATCCTTTATGGTGTGATAGGTCACAAGGCCCACGCGATCCGTTCATCTTTTACCTTCGACAGACATCGCACTAATGTAAACACCCTGAAAGAAGGTCTATAGTTCAGTTTCTTTTTCCGGAAGAGAAAGCTTGGATCATTTGGGAATTCTTCTTGTTGTAGAAGCATCTAAAGCTTCTAGTAAGCAACTAGAAACTGCTAATATCTAGAGACTTTTAGAAGGTTCTATAGAAGAAATTATGTAGAAGTATTTTATGCTTTATGATAGAAACTATTAGAAGTTCTAGAAGACTATAGAATATTATAAGAACACTATATAAAAAAGAATTGCATACAAGGTTTGATGAATGATAGAAGTCAAGCCGAGTCATCGAGATAAAACAACAGTGCGTTTACTCAAGTTTATCCTAAGTTCTGTACTACACCTATTTACAATAGGTTATGGGCCCAGACTACGCCTGAGTCAATTCCGTCGCTAGTACAACAGCTTAGAAGTCGGCTGTCAACTTGAAATCCGAGCAACATCGTAGAAGTTCGAGGGTGTACGAAAATCAAAGAATCGTACAGTTCAGAAATCAGAATTTCAAAATCCGTGCCATCAGAATCGGGAAAAACCGTCGAAAACCGTAATCGACCGTTCAGTACAGTACGCTGTGTCATTTCCGAAAATCGAAATTCGTTAATTCATGTCAACAAGAAACATGGATATAGAAAAGAAAAGCACGTTCAAAATAGAGAAACTTAATGGAGATAATTATTTCTCTTGGAAATTTCGCATGACAAATTACCTTAAGAAGAAGGGGTATTGAAAAGCTGTAGCAGAAGAGGTAAATAATGCTACGGCTAATGTGAAAGCATTAATAGATATTTGTTTATCAGTCGATGATAATCAAATAGTCTATGTTGAGTCATGCAAAACCGGTACAGAAGCCTGGAACGCCCTAGCAGAAGTGTACGAAAATAAGGGTATGGTGAAAAAAATGGACACGAAGGAGCGCTTAACGTCAAAAAGGCTCCACGAAGGAGAATCAGCCAAACAACATATAGAAGAATTAAAACGTTTCAAAACAAAATTGAAACAGCTCGGGGTGGATAAAACAAAAGAGGAATATATTATGAGATTATGGCGTAGCTTACCAAAAAGCTATGAAAGTGTGGTTGTTACATTGGAAAATACAGCTGAAAAGCTAAGTATTGAAGAAATTCACGCTAGAATTTTGAGTGAAGAGTCCAGAAAAAAATCGTCTGAAGAGCAAGAAAAATCTGGAAGTCTCCTACAGGGAAAAGTCAACAATCAAAAATACAAATTTCCCTATAACTGTCACTACTGTGGAAAGAAAGGGCACAAAATTGCGGACTGTAGAAAAC
>JAHNZQ020000092.1:155720-170965 GCA_019155205.2 Gracilaria vermiculophylla | reverse complement strand
CAGACGCGGTGGTTCGTGGCCAGGACGGTGGCTGAGGGCATCGGGGGCGACATTCTTGGTCCCAGCGACATGCTTAATATCGAAGGAAATTTCCTGGATCTCGTCCAAACAGCGACACTGTCGACCGGACAGCTTTGGTTTTGTCTGGAGGTACGTGATCGGATCATGATCCGTCAAGAGCGTGAAGTGCCATCCGCGGAGATAAGGGCTCCACGTGCGGAGTGCAATCATTGCAGCAAGAAGTTCCTGATCGCCGGTATCCCAGCAGGTCTCCGTGTTGGGGAGAGGCGGTGGGATAAGAATGCAATGGGGTGCCCCACCTGCGACAACGTGGCACCGACGGCGAATTGGGAAGCGTCGGTGGCCAAAACAAACTCTTTGGAGGCGTCCGCGTGTGCCAGAACTGGCGCTGATGTCAAAGAGTCCTTAATGATGGTGAAGGCATTGGCCTGCTCTGAGCCCCATTGTAAAACGCGGGAGCGCAGTAGATCTGAGATTGGGCGGAGTATGTGTGCATAGCCTTTGACAAAACGCAGATAGAAGTTGGGGCAGATAGAAGTTGGGGAGGACCAAAAACTGCTACACATGGCGGATATTCTGGGGTGTTGGCCAGTCGCGAACCGCAGTGACAAGATGGTCCTGCGTGGCGATGCCCTGGGCAGGTATTCTAAAGCCAAGGAAGTCCACTTCGCGAACACCAAAAGCACATTTGCTCAATTTGGCGAACAGCTGATTTTTGCGAAGTGTCTCGAGGACGGCACGCAAATGCAACTTGTGCTCCTCCAGTGAACGACTGTAGACGAGGATATCATCCAGATACAGGACAAGACAATGGCCATTCAGGTGACGAAGGACGGAGGCGATCAGTCGTGAGAAGGCGGCTGGCGCGTTGGTGAGTCCAAAGCACAGGACGCGCCACTTCAAAGATCCAAATCGGGTCCTTATGGCTGTCTTATGGCAGTCACTCTCCTTGATGCACATTTGGTGATAGGCGCCCACAAAGTCGATCTGAGAGAAGAACTTCGCGCCTGCCACCTGATCCAGAGCTTCATCGATGAGGGGAAGTGGAGTGGAGTCTGCAATGGTTAAGCGGTTGAGGCCGCGATAGTCGCAGACCATACGGAGCTCGCCGGATTTCTTTTTAACGAAGAAGACAAATGCTCCGTAAGAGGAGGCTGGTGAGGACGAAGGAGGCCTTTTTGGAGTAGGAAATCTAATGTGTTGCGGAGGACGAGAAGCTCCTGTGCATAGAGCTGAATGACGGGTCGCACAGGGGGCGGTTCGTCGCTCCTAAGATTGATTTCAAAATCGAACTCGCGAGATGGCGGCAGAGTATCGGGGAGCTCTTCCCGAAAAACATCTTGAAACTCGTCAACAACTTCCGTTACATCGGGATGGCAGTTGACGGAGGAAGTCGGGCTGAGTTGAATAGCGTACAGTTCGCAGGATGGCTTCTTGGCCAATCTGCGAAGTCGTTTGAAGGATATCGTTGGTATCGTTTCCGTGTTCGACCGCATGTTGGGGGATACGGAGCGAAGAGGGTGTATGGTGAAGCTCGATCCATCGGCGCGCATGATGGAGAGCGAGTATGACGACCAATTGATGGTTGGTAGTGTCTAATGGAGCCACTGACGGCCTACCGTGATCAAAGGTAGGTTATTTCTGTGCTCCTTCATCTTGATTACATACGCTGTGATTGATACGCAGCAATCTTTCATAGAGATAGTTGCTTCTGTTTCTGCCAGAATTGGGGTGGTGGAGCTGTCTCCGAGTTCCGTTTGGCAGAAGCGCGAGGGTTTCAGAGGGGGGTTACAGAATTCGGTGGCAGCGGGGGAAAGGAAGGCGTAAGAAGTGCCAGGATCGAGATGGAAGGCAACGCTGTGGCCATCCAGAGTAGCTTCCTACATTATCTCTCCCGTGGGGTTCACATCCACCGCTGAAAGGGCGAGAATAGTGGTGTGGGATGAATTTGCCATGTCTTGCGGGGAAAGGGGGTAGAGAGCAGAAGAATTGGGGGGATCTACACCGATGTGCGGCGGCTCTAGTTTTTTTGCCCACGATTGTTTATCACGCGAGGTATGCACTAGGCGTTTGCGACAGAGGTGGTTCGGATCACTCCATGAGCGCTGCCAACAGCGCATGCACCGGCCATGGGCCCGATTAATGCGGTTGTGGTCTTCATTGAACATCTCCGCTGCTCCCCACGATTGCGCATTGACGTCCTTATTGATATCGGCGGGGTCGGGGAGGTTTCTCGAACTCGTGCCGGAGCGGCGCCCTTGGTGGTTACGACTGCCCCTCTGGCGAGATTTGCCAGACTGCTCAAAAGCGCTGGGAGCCGTCGTGCGCCATTTATCAGCTGTACGGAGCGGACGAACAAAGTCCAAGGCGTATTCCAGATCGGGAGGGGATCCCGTGGGGTAATACTCCGATAATTTGCATCTGTAGGACGTCGGGAGGGACAACTGCAGATAGCAATAGGCCACGGAAAGAGGAGTTTCACAGGTCTCAACGAGGTGTATGAATCGATTGAGATGGTCTTCCATGCGGCCGTAGAGACGAAACTGGATACGTTTCAAGCGTGCCTCCGCGAGCTCGTTTGCAAGGACAAAGGCCTGCAGTAGTCCGGCTTCGAGAGCCTCCAAAGACGTGAAGGTTTTTCCATGGCGTCTGGTTTGATTTTAGCAGCGGTCTGCTGCCTTTTGGAGTTGGCAGACCGTTATGTGCACTTTCTGGGGTGCCGTTACTGCAGGAAAGAGTAATGTGACTTTGCGGATGCCTGAAATGAAGTCTTTAACGCACACAGAAGACCTTCCATCCTGTCTTGCGGCGTATGTGATATTGCACGCGGCTTTGACAGCGTGTATAATATCCAAACGGCTGGTAAGCGGTCTACCTTGCGCACATGGCCCGGCCGCCGTTGCTGTTTGCTGAGCATGCGTTCCGGCGACTGTCTGCCCTATTTGGGTGTCCGGGCTACTGACCGGGGCATCCGGGTGGGCTTCGACGGGAGACTCTTCCTGATTCCTGTGCTGAGGCACGTTGAGAGTCACTGCAGTTGGGGTGGTGGGGAGCGGATATGTGCGGTGTTGGGGTACCGCGTAGGACTCGAAAGCTTCGAAACGACGTTCGAGAGTCTCTACTGGCCCCGACATCCGTGTCTCCCAGTGTCGCATCTGTACAGCCAGAGCCTCCATGGCATTTTGTTGGCTGCGCAGAGAGCAAAGGATTGTACCGAGTGGGATGGAGTCCCTCGACCTTGACCCATGCTCGACCTCATGCACCATTCGGGGCTGGGAGCGCGGTAAGGGAGCAATCTCATGAGAGGGCGAGCGTTGGTGTTGGCCAGCCTCTGCGTGGTCAAACACTGCCAGTTCCATTTCAGTAGTGGCCGTAGCAGTTGAAGCAGCATCCGCCGCGGTTGTCACAGATCGGGTGCGGGGTCCATCTCGTACGTGTCCAGCCGGCGGGGTTGAACGACGTGTTGGACGACTTGAACTAGACGTGGCAGATATTGTCCGCAAACGGGGATCATTAGAGCTCATGAAAAACGGGGGAAAAGGGGAAAGAAGGGGGAAAAAAGGGGAAAAAAGGGAAGGAGAGAGGAAGGATCCAGCGAGAAGATCGTAAAAAGAGGCTACCAAATGTAACACAGGAGAGTTGAAAGAAGTCTGGCCAGGCCCACGCTCTTCTCCAGGGTGGGTCTGGCTGGGCTTAATAGTGATTCTTAAAACTAGACGTTAAGCGTCTTACCGTCTACTTTATCTACTTGTATGTTCGTAGCGCACGGCGCTATGTCGTCGTGTGCTTGAACTATGCGATGTGCGCTTGAAGTGCGTGAAGCACACGACGCACTGTTGCGTAATGGTTTGAACCAAGCGTGGTGCTGACAAACTGCAATGTTCTTGTGCACCGCGTTGCGACGTGTAGGGACAAGGCTTGTAGTTCGAAGCGCGACTCGCTTGAATCGCTAAGGTATATGACTGGGTTCGTTACAGTTATTCCATGTTGGTGGATGGTCATTATCTTGTCAACAGAGCATAAGAGTCTTAAAAAATTGCAAGGAGAAGCGCACGTATATGTATATCGCCAATGTAAAGTACGCTTAAGCTATTGACAACAATCTTCCTGTGCGGAGCCCGAAACTCCGGTCATCTGGGAGTCTTTTGGTGAAAGATTTCTTCCCATCACTATTCCTTCTGAACCAGGAAGTGTTGGTATAGAACGCTACGGACGTCACATTGATGGTTGGGTACAGTTTTGCTTTGTTGACATCAGAATTATTGTCCACAGTGACTCCAAAAGTAGATGGGGATCCAACCATTTATGCTGATTCTCTTGGCGTTCAACCAACGACGATGGCATATGCGTCTCAGGTATCACCAGAGCCACTCCGCGGAGTGGTCAATACCAAGGCGCCTGCGAAGCAGTAACGTGACGATAATGGCTAGAACCCAAGTGGAAGGTGCGCTCCAAGAACCGGTTTCGTTTGCTATGAGAAGGGGCACATATCAGCACAGTATAATTTCCCTCTATGAAATATGTGGAGGATTTTAGATCGAAACTGGAATCTCCCGTAAGTGTGAAAGCTAAACACTAAAGCACCACTTATCAAGAATAGAATAGTCGTGCACTTTGGGATTCAACTCAACTGCCCGTTTACACGTGAACGTCTGGTAACGGAAAATATGCCTCCTTTCGGGAAAGAGAGGAACCACCCCCAGCGGTCCCTGCTGATCCAGAAAACTAGATTTTGAAGTCTCCCTTTCAAAAGTGGCGCCCAACGCGTTCAAATTTTGTTCCCTAGTCATAATCCTATCCAAAAGAAATAGCTCATACAGACGTGAGCGCGGACCAATTATTGGTTCTGTGTAGTCCACGGGTATAATCCAATAGTATTCGTAACCCAGATAAAGACATGGTAATGGCGAAAAGAAATTAGAGGATCTACGCGGACCTCGATCTCTACAACCAGTTCATGGTTCTGGTTGTACTCGTCCTTTATACAGGAACTGCTCTAAACTCGAATTTATGCTGGAGTGCTTCCTCTCCGTGAGCAAGACAGCATTCCTTATGATCCTAGAATTGATTTGGCGGACGCCAAGGATAATCCTTATCGTAGACTGGGCAGTCTCGTTTTGGTTGTAAGACTTGGTATCTACGTGGTGGAACTAGATTTTGTTGTTTGGTAATCACTTACCGTACCGGGTGTTTTCGGTTCTCAAATATGTGCCCCGGCAACTAGCGTTGGGTACCGTAGTTGTTTCCATTGACTAAACCCCGCTTTTTGGGGTTTGGTAGGAAACTTGAGATCTACATCCAAAACGTTCGGCAGAAATCAGATCCTGGGTGTGGTTCCACCGTAGCCATCATTTACCTTTTCTATTCGAACTCCAGTGTTCGAAATTTGGGGAATCCAAGATTTGGATGGGTGAAACCCTGAAAAGGAAGATAAGTCGGCAGTGGTATCAGAAAAGAGTCTTTTAAACCTCAAGTACTTGAACACAGGAGATGAAAATACGGATGGAAAGTTCGATGCTATCAACGAGTCCCGAAATTCTGATCTGAATCATATTCGGGAATATCACCTCGAGACGTGTAAGAATATTTTGAAAGTGTTCCTTCCCATGTAGGACGGGTCTCTTATTACTATCGAATTTACGGAATATCGTATCCATTTGCTTTAAAGCACTGAATCTGTGGCGCGGCCCTCTAATCGGTCCGGCTCCACTGCACCGGAGGAAGAGAAGTCTCAGGTGGAGAAGATTTCTTGCGCTGATGGCAATAAACTTGCGCAGTCTTCTCCAGCTTTAACAACTGGTTTCGTTCCAAAACCGTATGCTTTCTGGCTTTTCTGTATCACTTCCCGCCACTGCAATTAAATTCCCGTCAAATAACTTTATCCAATTCTACGTATGTATGAGTACATCAACTCCTTGAAGGACGATACATTGTTCTTTGCGATGAATAAAAATTCCAGAGACTCCCAGGTCCCTATAAGAGACTCAGATCAAGATAGGACGGCATTTGTTTTTCACAACTAGTAGTACAGCTTCACTCGTATGTGTTTTGGTTTGAAAAAATCCAACGCAACCTTTTAGATTGCAATGGATATCCTCCAAGAAAAGTTCGAGTAAATCATGTTTCCTTGGTATTTGAACAATGTACCCGTATTCTCCAAAAGTTTGGAAAAGCTTATATCCCATATTTGAGGTATTCTTGGAGTTGTAAGGGATGCTGAAAATATGCTGGAACTGACTGAGTGTGAGTTCTGCAGGGATTACGTGGAAAACTCGGTGCACATCATTCGCCCCAGAACACTTCTCAATGGTGAAGACAGATTCAACTGTTTCAGAGACGCAAAAAATTCGACTACTGGAATTGAGCTTTGATCCTTTTTGGGACACTATTGTGTTCATATTTGATTTCTTCCAAACTTTGTGGGTACCGCCACTCGGCTCCATTCTTTCCTCATAAAAGAACAGCCAGCTTAATTTTAATCATTTGGAAAAGATGAAGCAACAGCCTTCTCCACTCTCATCGAGGCTATTAAATCACCACCTGTTCGTGATCTGCCTAAGTCAAAATTACTCCCCGAAGTGTACACTGACTATTGAGCTTAAGAAATTGGGTGTGATTTATTACAACTGTCGAAAAATGGTTGAAATTAACCGATCAGATATTGTTTAAGGTCTTTGAAGTTCATATGCGGAGCGACTGCGTCTGAGAAGTAGTGTCTTGCTGTCTTTTGGGCGTCACTCATTCTTCGCCTCTGCCTTAAAGATAACCAATTTAAGATTCACACCGATCATTTGGCTCTACGACCGTTCCTACAAACTTCCAAACCGACGTATCGTTTCATAACTTCGCCTCAGAGGAGAATTTTCTATTCTTTTTCTTGAGAATGTTTAAGGATATCTCGTCAGGTTGGTTTCCGCAACACCCCCAATCCTACTTCCTCACTCGCTTCAACAGCGTATACAACACATGATTCATCATGTGAATTAGAATGCTCATTCTGAAGACAAAAAGTAATATCTTACCGCCAGCAGGGATTTTTATTGGCCTGCGGTGGCCTTCGATTGCTTTATAATTCACCACTCATGTACAGGATACTCGAAATGTAACGTGAAGCTACTAAATTAGTCCAAGAAGCTAACCTTTTTACCGCCTCGAGCTCCTCTAAAATTTGTTGCAATCGATATTCTTGAAGAGATTATTTGATAAAACCAAAACATCCGGTTTTTATCGGTAATGACTGAAAGAATATCCATGTTTTTGAGAATGGTTTTGTTAAAACGGACAATCGCCACCGCTCTCGTGCTGCGGTTTGTGGCCCATTGCAGTTTTGTGTGCGATCCATGGGTGCATTTGCTATTTGACTATGTATATCAATTTGCATCAAAACTCTTTGAAGGTAATTGCAGAATCCTTAATATGTGGAAAATGTTGACAGTACCTTAGAGTCCACATTCTAATGAAAAGGTTAAACGATCGCTTCGTGCTATACTGAACGCACCTTCTTCTTACAATGCAGAGTACATTCAGGATTTGGATTTGTGTACGGACGCTATCACAGATTCGTACAATACCCAGGATTATCGGGTTACGAAGGTATCACCGTTCGAGTTCATCTTCTCATGAACAAAATCCTTCTCTTATATTGAAGTTAAGCCGACTTCATCGGAGAACCCTTGACAGACTTTGTTTCAAGATTCTTGCAGAGAATGGCTGGCCCAAAATGGTACCCAATGCTCAAGCGTGCATGCGTAAGACGCAAGCAACGTACAAACGTTACTGAAACTCGAAGATACGCAGACCCGTACTTCCGCTAAAGAAGAAACATTTTGTATTTGCTGGTAAGGAGGTCTATAATCCTTGTACAGAAAAATGTCACAAGCTCCGGCATATGCAGATGGACCTTTCAAGGTTTTCTCTGTCACTCCCGACGATTTCACCATCGACATTTGCGAAAAAAATGAGCGGATTTCAGGTTCTCGTATAACCTTGAAGGCCATTCCACCGAGCATTTAAAACAATGACATATTTTTTTGCTTCTCAGCACATGGATAATCCGTCTTGTTGCCGTCAGTGTCATAGTACCTCCCCCTAGATCTTTCCGACCACGTGGACGCTATCGATCGACTCCCACGCTTGTTGTTATCATTTAAACGCTCTCTCAATTAAGAACTTATTCTTATGTATCCGCATAACGTCCTACTGCATCCCCTTTAGCAATCTAAGGAAGAGCAGGAAAAGCTGCTTTCCTTGCAATCGGATCTTCCGGTTTAGAACCGTTTAGTGCCGAACACGCGCTAGTAAGATATTAGAACCTCCAAATCCCACAATAAGAAGTTATTCGCAAGTTGCAGTACAAAATCACCACGGATGGATTCACAACGATTTCTGTTCATGGAAAGGCCGCTCACCTTTTCAGCGTGATATTTCTACAAATTTCTTGCAGGACAACAGAAAAGTTTCAGGGAAGCCCGGGCTACTATCAGAAGCCTATTATGATGCCTTAGATGAAAGACCTCGAGAACTGAGCTCGGTCTGGTCGGCTATGAGACTGAAACAAAAGACCAGTTGTGGCAAAGGAAGAAAGGTGAAATAAACTCAAATTATCACTTTTCATTCCTCCAGAATCCCCCCGTTGGGTCTCAGTGCCGCTACTTGGCATATACGACCTCTTATATAGAGAGTTGTACGCCCCTAAATGGTGGCATAATCGCGGGTATCAAATATACTAGCTAGATGTTTCTCAATGGCTCTAAACTTTTCTTAAAACACTAATTAGAAACTTCTAGATGCGTTACAGCAATGCAACATAACATTCTACACTAAAACGAAAAACATAAATGCCACGCAAAATATGCCTTGCTGGCATGTGTCCAGAATAGCCTAGAGTAACCTGGACTATTCTATGTTGTTACACTATTCCCACCTCCTCCCTATTGACGGCGGCGTAAATGATACTCAGGTAGTAACCCACTATCAATAGTTTACTTGTGCCAAACATCGGTTACAGTACTATCATGATCCACGAAATCTCTTGATGGCAGCCACTCGGCTTCATGAGTCGGCGCCCTCTTTGTTGATGTCAGGAATTGATATCTTCTTACTCACTTTCTATGCTTCAAAATACTTCCAACGACTTGTTTTTCTCCTTCAGGCATCGGTACCGGAACGGGTCTTTCAGGAATGGGCATCCCAATTTTGGCAGGCTGTTCCCTGTATGGAGTTGTATGGATGACATGAACAACTGGATGGATCTTAAGGTGACTTGGTAGATTCAAACTTGAAGCATTCTTTCCAATTAACTCCTTCACCGTAAATGGCCCATATCTCCTTGCGGTCAGCTTCTATGTTACCTGAGACCCCGAAAATAAATCTGTAAACAAAGATTTGTTCTACCACACTTTTGATTCAACTTGATAACTTGGAGCTTGATAACGTTGAGAGGATATTGCAATTTGTCTGGCCTTAGAAACTTTGTACGAGAACTTAACATCTTCCAAATAATGTTTCAATTTCGTCTTAAACCATTCGACGCTTTCAATCGGTATCTTTGCTCCTGAAATCATATCAAGAGGCGTCTTCGGATTATATCTCAAGTCCATTTCGAATGGCGACATTCCCAAGTCTTCAGTCACAGAAGAGTTATATGCAAACTCTGCAGCAGGTAGCAATTCATCCCAATCATTCTGATGGTACGAGCAATAGCACCGTAAATAGTTTTCAACCATTAGGTTCATAATCTCCGATGCACCATCTGTCTGTGGATGACGATTTGTAGACATCTTCAACTTTACTCCACATAGCTTCATCACATTTTCCCAAAAATTTGAAGTGAACTTAAGATTTTTGTCTGAAACAATTATATATGGTAAGCCAAAGAGTTTGAATATGTTGTGGAAGAATGAAGTAGCCACATCTACTACCGTGCCATATACATTACAAAGAATGAAATGAGTTCTTCTTGTGAGACGATCAACCCAAGTTGTGACTGCATCTTTTCCATTCTTAGTCCTTGAAAGGTGTACCATACGTTCAGTAGCTAGAGATCCCCACTTTCTCTCAGGCATCTCTAATGACCTTGGAACTGTCATTTTATTTTGATTCGAATCTTTTGCTTGCTGACATCGAAGGCATCCTTGCACATAATTTCGAACATCACAGTTCTTACGTCTCCAATGACAGTTCGAAAGCCGCGATGAAGTCTTCGCAAAAGCAAAATGTCCACTTGTATTCGAATCATGCGCTAGCTGCAGAATATTCGAAACACTCTTCCTTGGAACACACAGTTTCTTACCATACATCAGTCGCTTTCCTTATCGCCAAAACATAGAAATTATCATTTCAAGGTTTAATTTCTCAATCTCATCAGAACGCCAGTTTCCATCTAAGGCTCTGAAAATAGGTCCAAGGAATTGATCATCATCATAACTGCTAAGAATATCATCAAGATGAAAAGATAACACTTCCACATCGTTAACTGAAGGGTTATCCATATTTTCAGAGTTGGTCACATGAGGAGCTCTTCACAAAGCATCACCAAGTACATGAATCTTTCTTTGCTTCAAGGTAATTGGAAATATGCCAAAATTTCCAAGCGTTTCAATGTACCGTGCTTCTTTTCGACTTAACTTAGGCTCGGTGAATAAATGCTTCAAGACTTTATTGTCAGTTATTATATCAAATGATGAACCTTCCAAATAAAATCCGAACCTCTGAAGAAAAGATATCAAACCAAGAAGCTCCCTATCATTTGCGGAATAATCTCTCTCAGTAGGAGACAGCTTTTTAGAACAGAAGGCAATAACACGATCCTTTACATTCTCATCTAATTGTGTTAAAGTTCCTCCAACCGCATACTGCGAGGCATCAACATGACATCGAGAACTCTTGTTCCAGTCTGCGGCAACAAAATTAGGGGCTTGGGCGATGGGTTCTTTCAACTTTTGGAATGCTTCATCACACTTCTCATTTCATTTGCCAACACCGATATCTTTCTTTCTCAGATCCATTGATGGGGCTGCAATTTCCGAGAACTTGGGAATAAACCTGCCGGAGAATTGAAGTAAGCCAATAAAACTTCTAATGTCTGTAACATTTTTTGGCTTCGGCAATGTTCTCAAAACCTCGACGTTTTCTGGGTAAACGCGAAGACCATCGTTGCCGACTATGAAGCCCAAAACCTTTATCTCTGTTTTCAGAAAATCACATTTCTTTGGAGAAACATAAAGCTCATGTTCTTTCAGGCGAGTTAATACGCTTTCCAGATGCTTGAGATGGCTTTCTTCATCCTTTCTGAATATGAGAAGATCATAAATGTACACAACCATAAATAAAACAATAAAATCATAGAAGATACGGTTTATTAACGACTGGAAAGTAGCCAGGGCATTACATAAATCCATCGACATAACAAGATACTCCAACTGTACGTATTTCGTATTGAACGCGATCTTTTGAACATCCTCAGGCTTCACCCGTATCTGATGGAAACCAGTTTTCAAGTCCAACTTTGAGAAGACTCTTGCGTCACCAAGCCTATCAAACATCTCATCTGACGGAGGCAATGGCGCATTGTTTCTTTTTGTGATTCGATTGAGAGCTCGATAATCGACCACTACTATCAATTTGCTTTTCTCTTGGACGAAAAATAACGGCGATCCATACGGTAACTTACTCGGCCTAATCTTCTTATTTCTCAGCAAATCTTCCATATATTCCTTTGCAGCCTTTAACTATGCGGGGAACAACTGAAACAATGGACGATGAGGTGGCTTAGAACCTTTCTCAACTTCAATCTCATGATCCACACGTCTCTTTGGTGGTAGTCCAGCAGGTAGTTCTGCTTTGAAGACATATTTAAATCGATACAACAGCCTTTCCAAATTACCATGCTTTTGACCTTCGACTGCTGAGGGTTTAGTCAATTTCAACTCATTAAGATCAACGAGTCGATATAAATTGATATATCTCCCATGATTCTTTCTCCTTATCATGTTCCGGAACGTCTTAACTCCAATGCTTGTGACTCTTAATCCCTCGCTCGAATTATCCTCAGTCATTGGAACCACGTCTTTGCCAACCTTAACAACTTGTTCTCGATAATCTATATCAGGATTTTTGGCAACATGCCATGGCATTCCAAGAAACACATCATATCTACCCTCTACGACAACCCAATTGGATTGGTACAGATCGGAACCAACTTTCAATGTTGCTTCTAGGATGACTTCCGGCGCTTCTTCCTCTGACTTCTTGCTCGAATGATTGAGATTAACACTGACTCTCTTAAATCGAAACTTTTCCTTGTCTCGAGCTGCGAAGTCCCTTGATACTACGTTTGTATTACATTCATCATCTTTGAGGATGGCCACTTTTACATCATTCAATGTCCCATTGAGTATGATCAATCCATGAATTGGAATTGAATCCTCATTGACTTGGATATTGTCTTCACGACACTTGACGATAGTATTGGACTCCAAACTAGTCTTCGAGACTCCTATCGCATGATTTCTTTGACTCTTCTCACTTCAGAGCTATCACCAGTGTGAATCTCTGCTTCCAACACTGGACTCTGTACACTTTTTCTTAGTTGCCTAACCTCTGCAACAAGACGCTTAAAGTCACTCATACTTGGTTCAACCGGGGCGTTCTTTCCTTTTGGCGGACCTCTTACTTTTCCGAGTCACTGTCAATAACTTGAGCAGTATTCGATGCAATCTTATTATTACGATCATCATGTTTCCACGGCCTACAGCCTACTTTATGACATGTGAAGCAGCGGTTATTCTTGTACAACTTTCCTTTCTTCGGATCAAATGGACTATTCCTGCTTCGACTTTGACCATTGTTGTACCTTCTCTCCACGTTACCTATCTCCATTAGAACCGGAGCCTGATTTGGAACATAACTCGCCTGTTCACCAAACCTTGAGAACATGCAAGATCCATGTAAAGCGCTGTCAACATTTAGAGCAAGTCGGGCGGCTTCTTCGACGTTCGTAAAATTACCTTTAAGGACTTCTAGCCTATCTTGCAGCTTCAATCCAGAGACAAACGTATCTAACATTTCATCCATTGAAATTTCTGGGATGCTCAGAGCCACATTTCTAAAATCTGAAAGATAAGCTGCAACAGAATGCTTCTGATGCAAAGACCTTAACTTGTCTCTTGCACGTCGAACACTATCAGCTGGAATGAACTCAACTTACCAGATTCTTGAACTGTTGAAAAGAATCCGGGACTGCATAATCGCAACATTCATGAACCACCAACTTGCAGCGGTGCCCGTAAACAAGTTTGTAGCATACATATTCTTAGCTCCATCATTTAACATTAACTCTGTGTTTTGTATTTGAATAAGTGCTAAGTAATGTTCGAGCTGGTACAACCAGGTTTCCAGGATGAGTCTATCCCGAGTGCCCTTGACCTGCTCCGGCTTATCCGGCTTTAAAAACGACATCTGAAACCAACTCTTTTTCTTCTCTTGCAACCTTTTCTCTTGAATTAATATCCACTTGATACTTGTAGGGAGCCGTCCCACACCGACGTGTCCTCTTCCTGCAAGAGAGTGCTAGCAGCAACTTTTCGCAACCCACACTCGAGAGTTACGGCGATCAATATCTGTTCGGGATATCCCCACCAGTATTTTTTCAAAGACCTTTCGGTGTCCTTAACCTATAAGAAATGATCTCGAGCCGACCGAAAGATACTTTGCGATGACTGCACTACCTGACTATGGTGCTCCTACCTGATCAAACCCATAGCGCGTTCCTCTAACCCTTGTCCCAGTCGGTCGACCCAGCTGGCAGCCATTAGTCGAGAGGGTTGTTTGAGGATACATTAGGCTACTAGGCGCAGAACAACCACAATCAAAGTAGGCAAAGATATTGAAGATACCTCCCTGCCTATCTAGCTTTCCCTGCAGAACTATAATACTTATACACACCTGGCACTCCAGCCCACAGGTGGTGACTTATCGACGACTGGCACTCCAGTCTACAGTCGTGTTACAAACTGACTACCTTCTGCCAACTAGGCGATGGTACCAGTATAACGAAAGACCAGTTGGGGCAAAGGAAAAAAGGTGAAATAAACTCAAATTATCACTTTGTATTCCTCCATAATCCGTCCCGTTGGGTCTTGGTGCCACTACTTGGCATCTCCGAACTCTTATATAAAGAATTATACCCCCCTATATGGTGGCATAATCACGGATATCAAATACAATAGCTAGATGCTTCTCAATTTCTCTTAACTCTTCTTAGAACACTTATTAGAAACCTCTCCGTGCGTTACAGCAATGCAACATAAAATTCTACACTGAAACTAAAAACATAAATGCCACTCCAAATATGCCTTGCTGGCATGCGTCCAGAACAGCATAGAATAACCGGGACTATTCTGAATTGTTACAGAGACTTTCAATCTTGCTGTACCTATAACACTAGATCCATCTGCGTTTGTTTGAAAAAGAAGACACGCGCTCGCGACTCAAGCGATGCAAGCAGCCTAAAATGTGGTTTGTGGATGATCCGACACCATCCCCCGCCAGTCAGGAACAATTTGGAGATTCTCGGTTTTCTATAGGCGCACGCACTGAGCATACGCCCCACTAACGCATATTTCACGCATTTGCGCGTTGCTCATTGGATAGTTCGCGTCCCGTGCTCCCAGTTGGCGTTCAATCAGGAACACGCGATCGCGCGTTCCGCCTCTCTGTTTAACCATCACTTCGAGCTCTCTGAGTCAACGAGCTCGGTTATCCCCGATGTCGGAAAAGCTGTCTTAAGATATATTGGAGTATAAAGCAGTGGAAATAATTTGGAATACTTTAATACCAAGGAAAAACGTCGATACCACTTGGATCGAAGCAATTTGGAATTGATTTACCTACAATACGATTTGTTGATCTAGAAGTTTATCCGACTTTCGGCCTGCTCCCATCATCGTGTTCAGCCACGAAGCGCCACACTAGAAGAAGCACCATCACACCACCGAATCGGCTTCAAGGGACAACTCCTGCTCTAAAATGAGCATGGCTTCGCGGAAGGACGAAGCCCGCGAAAGGGAGGTCGTCATAGATCGCATCGTGCGACATTCTGTGGTACTGTCAGCCCTCCTGTCGAGGTAGTAAAGCACAACGTCCGTTAGGAGTTTTTAGTGACTCCAAAGGCGCGTATTCCTAAAGGTGGTCTCCGGTATCCGCTGTCGCGAGCCGGGGGAATT
>JAHNZQ020000092.1:142899-155620 GCA_019155205.2 Gracilaria vermiculophylla | reverse complement strand
ATACTGTAGCGCACGCAGGCAATATTATGCACCACGTGGCCCAGCTAATAAATTACGAACCCTCCTTAGGAATATTATGCCATAAGGCCAAACCACCATAATTCCGTAGGAGCCACTGTACTACACATTCGATGGACATAAAAGAAGTGTTGATTTACAGAGTCCATTGGGATGTATACTTGCCATCGGATAAAATACGAGACCTTATTTAGTATCTGCCTCCATCCTAGATGTGGTTGTATCTCTGTTATACTCGCATCGAGATACCATCCACGTTAGACGAGGCCCAGATTGGGAACGCTACAAGAGGAGATACGGTTTTGGAGATATGCACGACAATCTGGAAAAAAAATTCACTGAGGATCTCTTCGTGAAAAATAAATAAAATTGAGAAAAAGAAAGATGGTTACGAAGAATCAAAAAGTGATTAATCCGAGAATAACCTCTGTGCAGTCCACAACGGATTAGCGGTTCATTGTATATAATCGCTTGGAGATTTCGGAACGGTACTGTGTGGGATGAAAAGTCCTAAGACGGAAGTAAGAAATTTTACGATGAAAAGAACTAAGTGAAGAAGGCTACATTTGTAGAAGAAGAAATTCTTATTTCACGACCAGATAAGGGCGCAATGCGGATCCCTTTATCTTGGCTGCTCCAAGATGTTTTGTATGGACTTAAAGTCCCACTGCAGCACCATCGATGGGTGAGGAAAAAGTTCTCAGTCGGAAAGATGAGAAGGTCTCCTATCTCCTTTAGATTGTCGGGACCCTGAAGTTGAAAGTATAAAAGCTGGATGCGCAATTCTTCAGCCTGAGGGATAGCCGTACTCGGAGTTGAAAGAATTACGCCAGTGGCAATACTCTAACCCTATGTACTTCTTAGTTCTGTGACGGCTCCTTCGCTGTCAGGAACGGCAACCGTGAGCATGCAAATGTAGACTCCTCTGATTTCCTCTACATGTTTATAATCCATCGGATCTTTCTCGTAGGCCGCGTGCCCATCGTCAGGAAACATAATCCCGACCGGGTATTTTTTGGGAATCGAATGCAGGAACTCTTCCAACGCCATCCCGTGCGCGTTTCTGGTTAAAGACGATTTCCAAAGGTCCTTGTACTTGAAATTTTCAGGTATTTAATGCCTACGACCAGGACAACGATCATAAGGAAAAGGTTACGGTGCAGAGATGTTTTTAATGTAAGTTTTGCAGTACAATACTGTTATAGACTTAACTAAACGCAATCTTCCGTTTATCTTAAACACTCGGCTTGAATTTTTTTTTCGGTCAAACGTAGTGCAAGAACCGTTCTTATATAGTGCCGTACAACATTTCTACTATATAGTGTGGTTCCATATCTTTTCTATTAGAACAAATAAAAATGCAGATTATGTTTTTATATCGAATCTTCTAGACGTTTCCAGATCCTTCTAGCTGTATACTTTGTTCAAAAAGCTTCTACTTGCTTCTACGATACCTTCTCTAAAGCAGAAGAATTTTGAAGTCCCTAACCTTGTGAAAACATTCCGTGCTTGCCTTTTGTCAAAGGTTTTGTAAAAATATTGGCAATCATGTTTTCTGCAGGGCAGTATTCCAATAGAACGTAATTTTTCTCCAAACAATCTTGGACATAGAAATAACGTATTTCAAATTTGTTTTGCTTTTCCGTGTCCACCTTATTTTTTTAGACAGTTGCAGAGTCATTTGATTGTCCACATAAACTGTAAAAGGCAGACTAAAATTTGATTTAAGTTCTTTCAGTAATTTCGAAAGCCACTGTAATTCTTTCACAGCTTCATTTAGAGCGATTAGTTCGGCCTCTGTCGTGGACAGGGCCACAAAACTTTGTTTCCTTCTACATGATAATGAAGAAATCCCGTGAAATGTTGCATGTCCAGAAATTGATTTTCTCTTAATTGTATCACCCCAACTTGAATCATTATATACCATTAAAGTTATATCCCAAGTCCGACGGTAATGATGAAAATAGTTTTTTGTTCTCTGTATATAGCGTAAATCCCTTTTACATGCTTTCCAGTGAACATCTGAGTGTTGTTCTGTAAACTGGCTTAAAATTCCAATGGCAGAACACAACTCTAGTCTAGTGCCAAGTATCAAATAAACAATTGATTCCATGAGTTCTCGATAAGGATTATTCATTTCTGTGCACTTTTCTTCTGCAGGTTTTAAAATTATGTTTGATTCCATTGGAATATTGAAACCCTTACAAAAGTCCATATTAAATCTTGTTAAAATTTGGGTTGCATAGGTTTGTTGAATTAACTTCATGTTACTTTTTTCTCAGTTTTTATCAATTTCTATGCCAAGGAGATGTCGAAGGTTTCCAAGATCTTTCATTTTATACGCGGAAGATAATTTTTGCATAACTGTAGAGATTGCGGCTTCTGATTCCCGAGCAGTAGCGATATCATCAACATACACAGCGATAAAAAGTTTTATTCCTTCCAAAATTCCAAAGAAGATTCCCTTATCTGCGAAAGATGTTTTAAAATTCATTCTTTGCAGCACATCAGTAATGGATTTGTACCATGCTCTCGGTGCTTTTTTAAGCCCTAAATTGACTTTCGAAGTTTACAAACATGCTCAGGATGTTTTATATTAATAAAGTCTTCCAGTTGTTCTATATATATATATTTCTTCGTCAAGTTCTCCATTTAAAAATGCCGTTTGAACATCCAGTTTCCTGATAAACATTTTTTCTTCCAAATCTACAGCATGTAGTGTTCTTAATGAAGACATTCTTAGCACAGTTGCGTATGTTTCGAGATATTCGACTACATATTTTTGTTGATATCCTTTACACACCAATCTGGCTTTAAATATTTGTTCTTGATTTTTGATTTTTAATTTTATTTTAAAAACCCACTTAGGCTGTTGAACATGCATGTCAGAAGTTTCAGGGACCAAGATCCAAGTTTCATTTTCAAAATGAGATTCCATTTCTTTTCTTTATAGCTTCTATCCATAATTTAGTTTTGGTTTCTAGTAATGCTTCCTGAAAAGCTTTAGGTTCCGTTTTATCTGCAAGCATCATAGTCGCCCACGAATTTGTATTTTATTGAGCTTCTGCATGTTTGTATGTGAGCCATGTCGGCGATTTTCTAATTCTCGTGCTCCTTCTTAATTGTTGTTGTTCTTGATGCATATTTCGGATTCTCTTTCATTTTGTCCCATCTCTGTACCATTTGAGGTGTTCAAACTGTGTGATTCTAGTAAAGTTTGTTATTAGGTGTCTACGTTATCATCAATATTTGTTCCTACATTTTTTGATTCCACAATTCTATTTTCAATGAATTTTGCTTTTCCACGTATGATCAACTTCTTTATTGCATTATCCATAAAAAGATAATTTTTGTTGTCATATCCAAGAAATATGCAGGCTATTGATTTTGAATCCCATTTGCTTTTTTCACTATTTGGAATAAAAACATAAGCTTTGTAGCCAAACACACGTAAATTGGAGACGTCAGGTTTTCTTCCAAACCTTTTTGGTATTGAGTACAATTTCCAAGAATTTTTGTCGGTAGCATATTTCTTATTTCATTTGCTGTTTGAACTGCTTTTCCCCAAAACGATTTGGAATAACTTGTGAAATAAAGCATACATCTTGCTTTTTCGCAAAGAGTTCTGTTTATTCTTTCTGCAATTTCGTTCTCTTGGGAATAGTATGATCCTGTTGGTTCATGGAGTATTCCTTTTTCACGTAAACAATCTTGAAATGATTTAGACATGTATTCCCCTCCATGATCACTTTTGATTCTTTTTACAGTTCTTCCTTTTTGGTTTTCTATCATCCTGACGAAATTCTTTATCGTCTTCAAAGCTTCCGATTTGGATTTTAGAAAATATACAAAGGATTTTCTAGCGAAGTCGTCAATAAAATTAATGATATACAATTTTCCTCTTCTTGATGTAGTGCTCATAGGGCCACATATGTCTGTATGTATGAGATCCAGTTTATTATTGAAACGAAAGTTACCTGAGACGTTAAATGATTTTGAACTCATTTGTCCTAGAGCGCATCCTATGCATGAATTATGTTTTCCTTTTCAAACTTATGTGGTAGACAATGGGCCACTGTGTTAGAAATCATTTGTTCCAAAACAGTTTTTCCGAGATGTCCCTGTCTTGCGTGCCATAGATTTGTTTCCGTAAAAGTGGCTCCATATGCTGAATTTAACTATGTGATAACCCTTAAGCTTTTAAAGCTATGCATTCCATTGTCTTTTATGATTTTGAATAGCAATTCTTTTGAAGTTTTCAATATTTTGGAACGTAAATCATTCTTGAAACAGATTCTGTGTCCTCTTTCACCTATCTGCTCAATAGAATATATATTTGTTGCAATTTCTGGCACATACAGTACATCTTGGACTAGGATACGCAATAGTTTTCCATTTTGTAATATTTCCATATCAACATTTCCTTTCTTGGTAGAGTACACTGTTGTTCCGTCTCTAAGCCTTATTGCAATACGTTCAATATTTTGAATATTATTTTCTGTAAACCAATTTTTGTTATTTGTCATTAAGTATGAAGTGATTCACCAGAATCTGAGTACCCTGTTCCTAATATTTTTGCCGGATCACTATCCGCCATTAAAAATGTTCCACTGTTTTCATCTGTTCCTTTCAAGAGGAAGGTTTATTTTGATCGGTTATGCGTTTACAACAACTGGCAATTTTGTGCCTTTATTTCTTACAGAGATGGCATTTGAAATTGAAGCCCTGTCTTTGCTTGTGAGGAGACTTTCCTGGCATTAGTAAGCCATATATTTCATTTGAGTCGTTTTTCCTTTTCCTTTACTCCTTACTTAGTATTCTAGCTTGTATTTCTTCAACACTTAAAATTTTTGGGATGATTTCCAAAGTCACAACCAGGCTTTCATGGCTTTTCGGGAACTTCTTTAAAGTCTCCTTATATATTCTTCTTTACACTTTTGTATTTCAAGCTGTTGTAGTTTTGTCTTTAAATGTTTCAGTTCTTCAAGATGTTCTTATTCAGATTATTTCGAAAGCTGCTTAGACTGATATTGTTCTTCAATATCCATTTTGTTTGACATACCTTTGTTTTCGTAAACTTCTGATAATTTTTCCCAGGGTTTTCTTCCAGTTTCACAGGATTCAACAGATAGTCCTTCATTATTTTCCACTGATAAACAAATATCAGTTAATGCTTTTTCACTTAGAACAGCATTATTTTCTTCTGCATTTACTGTTTTCAAAAACTTATTTTTCTTTAGATTATTTGTCATGCGAAATTTCCACGAGAAATAATTTTCTCCGTTTAGTTTCTCGATTTCGAACAAGCTTCTATTCTCTGTTTCCATGGTTGCATCAATATGTTTTCGAGTTGTTTCAATGAATAAAGTTATCTGTCCTTGTACGGTTTTTGACAAAAGCAATTTTCTTTGAGTTTTGTTCGAAACAAATTTCAACGTTTGTTTAATGTCCAGTACAGGAATTTTCAGGACATTTTGATTTTTCTGGTTCCTATTATTCCAGTTGTGAACGATATTGAACGATTATGTGATGTACAGGACAAGAGTTTTCGAAAAGTTCTGATTCCTTCGGATTCTGCCAAATTCTGATTTCCCAACGATGTTGTTTTCTCTGCACAGTACATACAGTGCAGTAATTTTCAAAAATTCCTAATTTTTCTGATGCCGGAGTTGATAAATTCTTCGATGTTTTCACTTCGCTGAACTTCCACGACGTTGTTCAGCGCTTCACTGGATAGCTTGTCTTTAAAGTAGTTGTACTATCGACGACAAATAGCTCATGCCTAGGCTAGCACCATAACCAAATGAAGGTTGTCCAGTACAATGCTTTGATATACTTAAATAAACACAATCCTCCTTTTATCTTAAACACTCGGCTTGACTTCTTTCTTCAATCAAACGTAGAACCGTACTTATATAGTGCCCTACATCATTTCTTCTGTGTAGAATAGTTCTATATCTTTTCTAATATAACCAATAGAAATGCAGATTATGTTCTTCTATAGAATCTTCCAGAAGTTTCCAGATTCTTTTATCTGTGTGCTTTGTTCAAGAAGGTTCTACTTGCTTCTACAACAGTTTTACGCGGGGAGGGAGTCCAAGTTAGCCTAGTCAACGATGTTGACCAGATGTTGGACTTTCTTTTCGTCGTCCGCAGACCCGAGCAAGATATATATATTCAGACCCCGGATGTTATGGTGAATATTCGGAGGAAGGTTACATGTACTATTCGTATCGTACGCCTTCCAAAGAAAAAACGTTGCAAACCAAGAGGCCCACTTCTTGATCAAAAGCGTCCGATACAACAAATTCAGAGAGCTAATACGTCACGAACCTATACACGTCAAACACACCAAAAGATATACAATACCCCCCGTGGTACCTTAAAAATGACTGTACCTCTGAGCAAGTGCGATGTAGCGCACTTGAAGAGGTCTCGAATGGAGGCGCTCGACTTCTAGGTTCTTATCGGGAATCAAAAACTCAAGGCGGGACTGGGCTTTGTGTTAAAACCGGAGAAGGTCGAAAAAGGACCACGATGAATCGGACGGTACAAATACCGGAGCTCTGCTCGCAAAATTAGTCCTCGCTACAGAAAGATGTCCTGTTTAATCGGATGGTGTGAGAATTTAGTTAGTGGCTCGTAGGCTGCCAAATTCTCTCCGCATGAGATTTTTCCGTAGATACGGTACCTCGACGAATCAAAGTTGTATTTTCTGGAGAACAGCTTCTCGAAAGAGCACGCTCTCGTGAGACGGACCTCATTCAACATGAGCATGCCTGCAAGAGCCTGACCTCATTCCTTATATCCAAGTCTGGAACTATTCAGGGCCATGAAATATGGCTACACAGGGATGCATATCTTCCAATCAAAGAAGTTGACCATATCTCTGTCAAATCCGATTGGCAGTTCTCCGTCGAATACATATAAGTCGATGAGCGCTTTTTCCCAACCCATGTGGGGATGAAACCATGGCATTCTGGCGAACAGACACGTATCCTCGCAAGCACCATGGATTTAGAGGGTTGAAAAAGAGAACCGTTCAGAGGTAGTTACCATAATCGGAACTGATTGTTAGGAGTTCCACCCTGCAACGGTCGCGATGTGCGAGAGTACTGAAGATGGCTGACAATCTGATCTCGGAATCGGCAATGAAGGATATCCCGGTATTGGGTCCGGAACCGCCGATGCCTGCTGAATTTACTATTTCAGCTCCTGTTCATCTTTGAGCGATCTGCCGTAAAACTTATGTTTGAATTCATGATCCTCAAAGCCTATTTGTTTTTCTACAAAGTTAACCTTACTGCTTTTGCGTCCCGAAGGGTAGAAGAACTAGGTAAAGACGCCGGATGGCATGAAATCGAAATTTCGGAGGTACTTATGCCGAGTTTTCTGCTGTTGTGTTTCCACTTCTTGCGCAAAACTTTTGGATGTCTCGACACTAACGAAGGGATATACGAAGTGCAAACCACTCGTGCTGGAATATTTAGTGAAAACTCTCGTAGAGAAGTAATATGGCTACTGTAGATAATGTAGTGATCGTGCTGTAGAGCAGGGCCAAATTGAAATGTGGCGCAGTCTCATTATTTAGGCGACATCTCGCAGTCGACGCGCCTTTTACAATAAAATCCACATAGTTCGGCTCTCAGTCTTTTTGACTAGCGGGTAGTCATCCTCCTCGCGCGGATACGTCTTATAGCAGGAATAATCACCCGTTTTACGTCACAGAGGAGAGGCCTCCACTCTCTGCTTTCTCTGTGCTATTATAAATTACTCTATTTTATTCTCGTTGCAGTTTCTCTCCCCGTGTTGGATTCTTGTTTCCTGATGCGATCTTTTTCCAATTCCAATTTCTAATTCAAATTCCAATTAAAACCCGAAACCCCTTACCCCTAAACCCCAGTCTTTCATCGCGTTTTAATCTCCTCACGTTTTCCTGCTACTTCCCTTTGCCTATACTATTTTCAGTATCTTCCCTACTAGTGTCCTTCACACCTCAGCCTTCTTGGTATTTCCAGTCACACCTGCAGGGGTACGCCTGTCTAGTAAATGTCCGGAGTGCTGATCTTCTGAGACTATCTCCCCAAGAGAGGGAGATAGTGAACGCCTTGAGAGACAAACTTTAGAATGATTCGCTCTACAGCGAATCGAAGTGGAGATGGAAAGATCCGAAAAGCGAAAACACCAAAAAAAGGGAAAAGAAAAACAAATTGCAGGAAAAACAAGGGAGATACCGACGCAATGAATAATGGAAAGAAAAAGCGCAACAGCGAGGAAGTACTGAAGACGGGGTGGACTACAGTGAAAGCAATAGAACAGGACACTGTATGAAACCAGATCCAAACCAGTAGATGGATGCCTTTCCTCGGTGATGCAAGACGAGGGAGTACTCTGTCCTATACGTTGTATACCTGCGAGAAGGCTGACGCTCCGCAAGGCGAAAGAACTGAAAACCAAACCCGTTTCACATCAATGTACCAGATGCATCGACTGCAAGATATAGCCTAAGTACTGGCATGGCACTGCATTTAGATTTAGACCTACTCTATAATACGGTCTGTACAGTATCTACTTTGGTACGTAATTTTTGGGGGAGCACCCATACGGCGGGTCAGAAGGATGGATCGCATCTGGCGCACATAAAAAGTCGGCGCGGCGCCAAAAACATATACAAATTTATCCAGATCCGAGCTTCGAAGCTATATTATATTATTGATTTACAACCAGCTCCTGAGGTATTTTTCTATGAGAATTTCCACTGAGTATTCCACCGCGAGCGATTTGCTCCAGAGAGTAGAGTACAAAATTCTTCGGGAAAACAGCTCACAACGCGAAGACAACGAAGGCAAAAGAAAGGAAGGTAAAAGATGACGAGAATGTAGTACAGTGGCTCCTAAGGAATAAGGGTTGTTTGGCTTCATGGAGTGATATTCCCAAGTTGGTCTCGTATTTTATTAACTAAGCCACGTGATGCATAATTCCGCCCGCGTGCGCTACAGTATCTTTAAGGGACGGTAGAATTTATATTTATTTTAGTTAATTTGCGCGGGTAATTACTACCGTAGTGAGACCTGCCGAGGCGGGCTCCCGGCTTAATAACTAATTTGCCGGTCGAGCGCCACCTTTGGGGGAAGTAAACCCAAGCATCCTTGGGTCTCAATCTACTTTTCTGGTTGTAGACTCTCGTCCATCATCCGCAGGTTTCTAAGCCGCAGATCCCCAGGTCGTATGAAGGCACCGCCTGTGGGAGCATTGTCCACGCAGAGAACCTCTCCCTCCGCTTGGTGTTTGTGGATCCTTTTTAAAGAGTTCCCGCGGCTCGCGGCAGCAAATACCGGAGACAAACTTTTGGAACGCGCACCTTTGGAGTCAACAAAAACTCTTAACGGACATTGTGCTCCACTACCTCGAAAGGAGGACTGAAAGTACCACAAATGGTCTCCCGACGAAGAAGGTCAGTTTCTTAAAAGATTCACTAAAGTTGCAACAGAACCGTTTTTCTAATTAGCAACGATCGGACCCCAACCGTGGAGTTCTTCCTGAAGGTGATTCGGAAGTGGAAGAAATTTACCTCCGACCTACTCCTCAATGGGTCCCTCAGAACCCCCAATGGACACCCCCCTACAGGATCCTCAAGCAACCGGCTCCAGTGGTAGGCTTAGCACGCGCAGCGCTCCCCAGGAGATGACCACCAGACTGGAGGACCCTGAAAGTCTCCCTCGGAATCCTGGCTCCTCTGTGTAGCGTTTCAGGATTTCTTGAGGAGAGTTCATGATCGGAGGCAGGCGGAATCCCCCGCGACACCTCTGGAGAATGCCGATGTGGAGGTTGAAGAACCGCACTCGGCATCGCACCCGCCACGTCAGGATCTGCAGGGACGGGAACACCTGGGGGCTACCTCCTCCTGGAGTCACTTGCCCCACGCCTTACGGACTGGCGCTCACAAGAGCTCTTCGAAAGAATACCTGCAGGTATTTAAGCTCACTTCGGAGCGCACCGCCACGTCCTTATGCAGGAAATTGCAACGGAGAGCGCTCACCGTGCTGCGGATGCTTTGATGGATTCTGACCCCTTCCTTTAGGTTATCTCAGATGTCATCCGTGCTGAGGTTCGTTCTCAAACTACGCAGCTGCTCCTGGCAGCCGGATTTCAAAGTTATTTTTCCGTACAGGACAGGTTCTCTCTATCTACACCTAAGGTGACCCCTGGCAGAGAAGGACAAGATGCTTCCACGCCAGAAGAGCAAAGGATACTGCCGTAGGGAAATGGGACCACCTCGGGAATCTTGCTATACACTGTTTCGACCTGACGCCCTGCGGAGGAGGATGGCATACCGGTCGTGAAGGAATTCACCCAAGAAGAGAAGAACAGGATACTTCCCATGTGGATCACGATAACGGGGGTATCTTTAGTCACCCAAACCACCTAAATGAAAGACGCAGAAAGAAATGCAGTGAGAAAAGAAGGAAGCGAGACACGGATTCGGATAGAACATCAGACTCCGAATTCGTAAACAGCTCCAGCTCAGAGGACAGTATACCTCCAAAGGAGAAAAGCAAAAGGGTCAGGAAGGTGGTCTCGCTGAACGACCTCTCCGCCAAAGTGGCGGATTATGACACTTACAGGTTGAATGATCGCTTTACTCTTTAGGATACGTCGGTCGCTAAACCACTCACTAAGTTCCAGTGCCGCATGGATATTAAAATGAAGAAGCACTCCCTCTCAGGCGAAGACCCCATCTCGGTGTTGAATTTTCTCACACGCTTCTGTTTAGAGTGTAATACCAATGGTGGTTATGAAGGTGCCGCCGAATGGTGCTTTCAATTCTACCTCACGGGCCAAGCGCAGTGGCTGGTGCAGCAGCGCCTAACGCGGGAGAGCACCAATGTGGATGATCTTGAAACGGAGATCTTGACGACGTACCCGGAGGTGGTGAGTTTTATCCTGAAAAGGTACGCCACGGACGAGGTGATAGCCGATGCTGAAGCTGAAGTCACCTCCTATAGGCAAAACACGGGAATTACCGAAACGGAGTTCTCAGAGAAGCTGTGAAAGTAGGCCCTACCGTTTGAGAACGTGTACTCCGAACGGCGGTTGAAGTCGTTGTTTGTCGAGGGACTCCTTTCGTCGATCCGCGCGATGGTGCGTAATCACCTAACAACGCACCCAAAGACTACCTATTCGGAGCTAGCGCGTTTCGGGGAATTCTATGGGAATACCCACCATGCCGCTCGTAGCAGCCACGCTCCACTTTCGCACAAACAGACGGCCTCAAGAAGTAGCCGGGCATCTGCCCTGAAGTTGGACTACAGCACCTCGGAAGAGGTCGACGAGCTCACGCTCGTGAAAAAGCAAGAGGCCCTTGCCCTCACATACGCCTCATCTCAGGGAGCACCGTCTAGGATGAGGGCAGCCTCGTCTCCCACTTCATACGCTTCGGCAGGATCGTTCAGGAGCATCCGATTTACAAACCCTCGAGGCTACCCACCGCCTTGCAGGATTTGCTTGTCTCGAGAGCCAGTATAGTCTATGAATCCCACCCCGTCAATGAGTGCCGCCATCCTGCAGGAACGGGAATAGAACTTCCAGGACCTGAAGGACATATCAACGGAGAGGGGAAGTTATCGATCCGCGTGTCGCGACATCCGCTCTCCTCAAGGAAACTAAGGTTACCGCGCTCCACTAGGAGTGCAGCCTGTTCTACAGTCACTTGCGCCAGCAACGCAGGTGCCAGTATCCAAACCGGTTGCACCTTAGGGAACATGTCGCAGCTCGATGCAAAACTGCAGCAGCCGTCCCCGACTGGAGCTCAGCCCCTCTTCAACCAGGAAAATCCTCACGGCCACGCGAAGAGGCTCCGGGTGGCTCCTTACCATCAAACCCCAGCTCCACAGAGGTCGCTTTTAGGAAAGGGGGAGAAGCCGTCTGCTCCGTTGGCGCAGAATCGGCGGCTGGATGTTAGAACACTGGGTCAATGGTGAGAACGTGAACGATATAATATCAAGTCTATTACTCATGATTCATATAATAAAAGTATAAAAAAATGTAAATCCTAACATCACTTCCCCCATAAAGTAGAGTCGTCCCGGCTCGTCACTAGTTGGAGTTTCCATTAGGCAAAGAGTTAAGTTCAAGAATACCAGGCGGATTGGGAAACATAACCATACTGGCATGAGGTTCAAAATCCATGGAAAAGTCAACGGTATCCCCCTCTTCTTCAATCTGGATCAAGGCAGATTCGACAGTGTTCAGGAAAGTATCACGTGAGTCAGGTTCTAAGTGACCATACTGAGAGACAATGTAAGTAAAGAGGAAAAGTATGAACTGTTCTTCGATGGAGTTCAGGATGCCATTATCGTACACGTTGAACAGTTTCTGCAGAATTTCAGCCTTCTCTTCGGTCAAGAATGGACCACGGAGTTGAAGGAAAGCATAACAGATATGGCAAGACGCCCAAGCCAAGCGAAATTTTACTCAGAGATCGTCGGATATATCTTCAAACCATAGAAGCATTCGTTGTCCTCCAAGGGAGATAGGAGAGTAGAACGAACGGGCGGCGTCGAGCTGAAGGGTCATCGCGGGGGGCAGAGGTTGATTGTTTTCCATCTTTCTCTTTTGACGTGACAGGGCCTCAAGGACTTCAGAGGCTTTGCTTGTTTTTATATTGGTTGAGGAGTTCCGAGCAGTTTGACAAATCAGATTC